>PVKZ01001519.1:312044-375501 GCA_004027375.1 Macroglossus sobrinus | reverse complement strand
CCCCTCTGAGAGGGGTTGAAATTGCTTAGCAATTACTTCAAGGCCTGTTGTCCTCCAGAAATGTGCACGTCTCCATCTGTTTCTGAGAGTAGATTCCAGATCCACCAAGAAATTCTGGCATCAGAATTTCTGGGTTGGTGGAATGTCCATTTGGACATTCAGTAATGGGGAGATAGAAAGAGGTTGTTTTTCTGATTGAACCACCTACTGTGTCAGCTTCAGAACAGCATTGAAAGATGGGTATTGTTATCCCCATTTTACAGATGAGAAAACTGAGGCTCCTGAACTAAGTAACATATCCAGAAACACAGGTTGTGAGTGGCAGAACTAGGCTTCAAGGTTGTCTTTACCTCTGACTTTACATTAGAATATAGCGAGAACCATATGCACTGTACCGTGGGTTCTAATAGCATTTTTCCAAAAAACAAAATGGCCATGGAATGGAATCCATGAGAAAATGCATTCACATTAGCCCCAGTTTTCCTCCTGTGGAGCAGCAGTTCCAAAGCCCAACTGTCTCTGGTTACAATCTGGGTTCCCTTCTTACTCACTGTGTGATCTTAGCCAATCTCTGTGCTTTCGTTCCTTGTCTGCAGTAAGTCAAAGTAATGATGCCTGCTTCATAGGGCTGGTGTGATGTTCAGATTATTTAATGTGTATAAAAGCCCTAAAACACTACCTAGCATGTAGTGGTCCCACCTCTACCACTATTATTTTTCCTCCAAGAGCTTATCTGACTTCCCAATTGGAAATTAATATCTCCTTCTTGCCCCAGCATCTTAGGGGTTTGCTTTATTTTACTATCAGCATAGTTATGAGTATGTGATATCCAGGTAGTTGCCTAAAGGGATACAGAACAGATGAATGTGGTCCTGATTTGACTCTTCATGCTCTATAAGTGGAAATGTCAAGTATATTTATTGCCCCAGGCCCTTTGCCTTTGACTCTTCTCACTTCCTGGAATTCTGTCTTTCTGAATAATAAAAACTTTCTCTGCACTTTCTTCAGATTTCTGCTGAAGTGTCATCTTAGCTAAAGGCTTGTCCACACTACTCTATCTAAAACAGCATTTCCTTCTTAACCATTACTTTCTATTTTCTTACCCTTCTTCTAAGCATACCAACAGAAAGATGTGTTGATTGAGGGTCTGTAAGGGTATGAATTTGGTCTGCTGAATGTTGATGAATAAATAAATGCCCCTAGAGTAACATTTATCAGATGCTAGGGATTGTGGAGGGACAGGAGACAGGATTTGGGTTTCTCAAGGTTTCTTCTGGTTTAGTCTTCTAGTCAAAGACTAGAAAATCCTTGCTAGATATTAGTTCTTTATTTGTCTCCTTCCCAGGTTATAACTTGGACGAGTGATGTATTCTTACTACCACCACCAATATGGTGTGGCCCTTCTTGGAAATAACAATTACTAACATGTTTTTAAATGAAATATGAGCCTCTTAACCTGTATCATGTCATTTAATACAATTTAATAGAAATTGTTAGCATTTCCCATTTTATGGCTGAACAGACTAAGGTGTAGAGAGATCTGATAGCTTACCTGAGATCACAGAGCTGTTATGAGGAAGACATATAAATATGTGCAGTTCAACCTTCAGAGTCTGAATTTCTGACTAACCTCTGTGGTTCAACTCCCGATGTTGTCCTGGACCTATGCTGTCTCCCAGGGTGACCTCATTCAGTCCCATGGATTTTAATATTGTCTGTATCCCAGCCACACTTACTTTGTATCTCTGGCCCAGACTGCTCCCTTGAGCACCAGACTCATTTATCTAACTACTCACAAGACATCTTTTTATGGATATCTTGAACTTAACACTTCCAAAACTGAATTTATGATCGGTCTCCATGTCTCCACACCTGAACCTGTTTACCCCTTCAGGTCCCCTTCTCAATGGTGGTGTCAGGGGTCATGAGATGTAGAGATGGGCACATCTGTATACATGTCTTTGTGAGATGGATTGCTTAGATTAGATAATAACACGGTATGTCTTATTTTCCTGTTGCCTTATTTAACTTTCTCTTACTAAATTGTGACATGCCAAGGCAAGGACCATGATTTATATATCTTTGCATTCCTAGCACCAATTACAATGAAGGTGTTCAATATATTCTTGTTGAATGAAGGAAAGAAAAGGAACGTTTTCTGTGAATCATATCTATTTCTACTCCAGGTAGTTTCCACACTGCTATTTAATTTCTCCCATTCTTCTTCTAAGGACATTTCCCAGATTCCTCTAAATGGTCATTTTTCTTCTCCCTGAGTTATAACCTAAGGGATCTTTATTGCAGTATATTAATGAAACAACTCTAGGTTTCAAAAAAGCCATTTTAATTTTTCTTCACTTTGGCACTTGTACACTTGTTTATGTGGAAAGGAATACTTGATAATGAGGAAAAACCTATTTAGACACAGTAGCATAATCATTCATTCATAGGGGAAAGAGTGACATATAAGCCATATAAAGCAATCATCTATTTCACATTTATTTTTCTGGGCTGAAGTTCAGTGTGTCCTTGAAAAACTGAGTAAAATAATAAGCCCCGCTTATTAAAGATGCACATACACAGGATCTAAGAATAGATATTTATTATCATTCAAGGGAATTCAGGTAACATTTTTCTCAAGTTTATCAAAATACCTTTTAATAGTTTCACATAAATTCTCAGTTCATTAGTGGCTTAATTTTGCTCTTTGTTTTTCTTGGTTTGTTGTCTAAAATATGAAATTCTTTTCAGATTAGTCTGTATAAACTGATAAAGAAACAATTCAGAGATTGTGCATCTTTAATACATGTACAAAGCCACTAATTTATTTAAGCCTCAGAGTTTATTAGGTAAAATTGACAAGGGAGCAAAGGGATGTGGGTATGGACTCAGCTCAGTCTGGAATAAACATTCTGTTTGGCTGTGAGCAAGTGCCTTCATGTAGTCTCTCCCTCCTCCTTTAAGAAGTTGAAGGAAAGCCTCTCTCCAAGGTTTATGTGGGAATAAAATAAAGTAATGTATAAAAGAACGTCCAAAATTTAGTGCTTCAAAAACATTAAAAGATAATAATAAATCGAGACTTATTATAATTGAAATAATAAGAAAAAGTCATTTTTATCATGCTGAATGAATCAAAACAGCTGTGCTTTTATGCAGAAAATGGTTGAGCTGAGAATTTTAGTTGACTCAGTGTGCGTTCAGATAATGAACTTGGCTTTTCCACGACATGTGGCATTCAAAAGGTGCCCTAAGTGGAATATACTAATGCATTCTTAATGTTCTTATACATTTATGAGGATTTATGAATGCTTATTTGTCCACTAGATGGTTTATTTTCTGTAAAATTAGCAATCAAAGTAATTCCATGAAGAAAGTATATTATAAGATTATATTCTGCTCTAAGTCAAAGTTTGGTTGATTCTGTGAATCAAATCAAGAGTGAGTTATTTCTGTATTGTCTTCCTTGTTGCACATTTTTATTATTTCTGTCCTAGATGAGAGAGAAACCACAATGAATGTAGAATCTTGGAGAAAAGCTAGGTGAATTTGATGAATTCCTTTCTCACAATTAAAATTTCCAAATGAGGAAGCCATAAAACCATCCCAGACTCTGAAGTATATCTTTAATATAATCAAAAAGATCCATTTTTAGGAAATACATTATTTTTTCCACTTTATAACTTAAAGAACTGTACTATATCTGAAAAACAATTGTCACTCTTTTCCAAGGTACAGAAAAGCTCAGCTGATAAGCTGTGAGATCAGTGCATCTGCAGACATGAATGGGACAGGATGGAGAGGTTTTTTTGTGTGTGCCATGTTCCCGTATGTTCTGGACAGACATTGCCATCTATGAGGTCATTTCTTTCGGCTACTTAGCTCCAAGACCCTGTGTTGGGAAGACTGAATGTCACAAGCTGCTGCACAGACAAGCAGTTTGTGCAGACACAGCACTGGTTGTCCTATGTTCAGTGGTTCCTGGCTTGTCCGTTCGTTCCCTCGGTGTTTGCTTCAGCAACTCGGGATGTTGGCACCAAGAGTTATGCCATTGACAGTCACTTCACAGGACCCACAGCTCTCACATGGGCCGAGACTAACTGTTCTCATGTCACTAGCTATAATCATGAAGTACACAAATACTGGTTGTGTGCTCCCTCTGAACCAGGCACTGTGCTATGCCTGGAGGAATCAGCCATGAATAACAGGACCATCCCTTTCCTCAGGGCACTTAGGCAGGGGTCTGCTTGTCCTAAGCCTAAAGAGAAAAACCTTATTTAAGCCTGAACTACCAGAAAGTTTGAATTTTTCAGAGCAATATGAGAGAATGCCTCCCTGCCTCACCACCACCATTGTGGATTTGGGCCTTGGCCCTCCTCCCCATGGGAAGTTCAGCTTCACCAGAGATTCTGAGAACATTGTAGCTGAGACTAGTTTGATTTTCTATAATATCTTGAGGATAGTCATTCCTATGAATTAAGCACAGTATTTATAAGCCCTGCAAAAAAAAAAAAAAAACCTAAATGAAAACATGAGAAATGATTACAATTGTACATCATTTACAACTGGAAAACAATTCCCCATAGCACAAATTGACCTCATCTAGAGACCAAAGTTGAGCTGCTATTTTTGCCAGCTGTGAAAAAATACTAGATTGTTTCTAAATACTACTATAAGGAGAATTGAGCCACAAAGGCCTAACATATGTCAACATTCTTAAACTATAAAATTTTAAATGACATGCAGTCCAGAACGACCCTGTGTGAGGAAGAGATGGATAAATCGTTGGCCACGTTGCTTATTTAAACTGGTTTGGCTCACTTTTTCTCATCTTCTACCTCCGTCCACGACCCCCAACCCTCACCCTGGGAAATGACTTCCAAAGGGAACTTCATCATTGGAGATGTCTCTTTGGCCAGAGACATAGGATAAATAAAACCTGTTGGGTGTTCATCAAGGTGTGAAGTCCTAGTTTTTACTTCCTTAAGTTCTGTGTTGACAAAACAAACAAACTAACAAAAACCCACAGAAGGCAAAGATTTGGGGCCAGAGAACATACTCCTTTGAGAAAGCATGGCCTGATACTGCTGACCCAGCTTTAAGTGTCATCTTTTAGACACTTCCTTTGGTCTGGATGATCAGAGCATCTCTCCCTCTCCCTGCCTTCACTGCAACTCTCCCTTGTAATAGATTCTCCACACGGCAGCCACAGTGATCTTTGGAAACCGAAATCCAAACAGGTTCTCAGTCCCTAGAATAAATTCCAGCCATCTGGTTGTGGCCTGTGAAGCCCCACACACTGTTGCCCCTGCTCACTCTCTCAGCCTCCTCTCATGCCAGTCTGATTCCTACACTCAGTGTCTCTGCTCTCTTTTCTGTCTCTCAAACATAAGACGTACTGAACGATTTCCAAACTTAGGGCTTTTGGGCCTGGAACACTGATCCCATGGTCTTTACCTAGTTGGTTTCTTCTTTACATCTCAGCTCACGAGTCCTTTCCTCAAAGAGGACTTAAACCTTGACTTCTTCTTTAAAACAGTATGTGACCCCATCCCGTAATTCTTTTTTCCCATTACTTTTTTTACCTTCAGAACACTCATCACTGTTTGAAATTATCCTCCTCTTTTTAACTTTTTGCCTATCTTTTAAAATATATTTTTGCAGAATGTCAATACCACTCATATCTCTCTTTCTCACAGCTGGTTCTCTAGGGCCTGACACCCAGTGGTATATTTGTTGAATGAATATATGCACATCTAACGGCCCAGTTTACTGTCGAATAATGTCACAGACTTGAACTTCATACTAGTTCTTGCATTCTAAGTTCCAACTTAAACTGTAGGAGACTTGGATATACTTTTCAATTTAGTTTCTTTTTTTTCTGTTTCAGTCCTCTGTAATAAATAGTGACATTATCTTTGTGAAGTTGCATGCCCCATGGGAAGTGCTTGGAAGATACGCAGAACAAATGAATGTAAGAATGCCTTTCAGGTAGGTGTAAATATATTTCCCCCGACTCTCTCTGCTGCTTTGGTGTAAACGTGATGTGCTCTTCTTTCTCTGAGAACAAGTAAAACTGAAATGCAGTGCTATTACAGAAGAAAAATCTTCACATATTTAGGAAGTGCAATATGTCTTCATGGCCAATAATGATTTCATGACTTTTTGTGAAATTTTCCGGCTATTTCATTCCTTAGCAAGTAGCTATTACTAGCGTCTGTGAGAAAGAATTTTCTAAGTAGCGTTTTCATTTCCACAGTGCCCTTTTTGGAAGCCTCGTGTACTGCTGCATTGAAGGGCCAGACTCTAGGTATCAGCAGTGCTAAGCTGTATTCATGGTCATTACTGACAGGTCCCTTCCAGGAAAACATTAAAATCTGCTCCTATGGAAACACATCCAAGAAATGTTATGAAAATATGCTCTATTATTAAAAACGACCTATTTTTTAAGCGTTAATATTTATTCCAAGAAGAATAGAAACTACTTTGTGTGGATTGCTTAGTTGTTTGCAAGGAATAATTTACCTTCATCTCAAAGTGAACGTTCTTATTTTCCCTGTAGATTAAGGAAAAGTAATCTTCATTTGCTAGATGGAAATAAAGTCATGTATTAAACCTGACGTTATAATTGCCGAGATGTGTGGGAAGTCCATAATGGAACTGGGTGAGGGATTTAGAAACAAGGACAGTTCCAAAGGGAATAAAGAATTACATACTTTGGATTTGCAATTTGCTAGTAAGATCAAGTCAGACAACAGGAAAGTGGCAAACTACTGCCAATTCTAAAATCTGCCTCTTAATGAACTGTAGAAGGTAATAGAGACAAAGAATCAGCTGAATTCATAGAAACAGAGGAGCTAGGAACACATTTGAGAAGGGCAATTTCCATTCATAGTCCTGTAATATATCTCCCTGGTGGGTATTATTTTCTTTGTTTGTTGGCCTTTATTTTCTAGTATTAAGTCAAAATAGAGGCTGGGATTTCTAGCATCTATTTGCCTCCCGGCAGATTCTCAAAGAAATTGAGATAAATATAGTTCTAATCTTTGAATTTAAAATGTTATGAAGAAAATCTAAGAAACCAAAGATTAAAAATATGAATGTTTATCACTGACAGAGAAGGAATAGCAATTTAGTTTCCATTGAAAATAATTACACTATAATTATAACTAATTAACGCTAGTTATCAATGCTATAACTATCTAATATGGATTAATAATATATTGCACATAAAGATGACTACAAAATATCAAATATCAGACCAGCATCTTGTAGCCAACAAAGCCAAAAGTCTATCTTTTGATTAAAGTAAGGTAGTGGAACTTAGTGAAATTGATACCCCCTCCCCAGTAGAAATCTCACAAAACATTCTGCCAGAACACACATCTGGAGCCAAGAACCCAAGCAGATGGTGAATACTTGAGCAGTGTTAATGCATAGCACGTTCCCTTTGTACCTAGAAGGATTTCCTGTATGAAGGGCCTGGCAGGCTCATTACCTAGCAGAAAAGGGCCATCTGCAAGATCACTAATACTTTCCTCATGCAGTATCAAGAGATTGATCCAAGCAATAAAATGAAAACCATAATATCTATGAATACTAATCTTCTTCTTAAATGTAGAGATTCCTGCAGAACAACAATTTTAGGAGAAGATACTATTGATGTGTGGACACTAATAGGCATCATTAATATTGATGTGATTTTATTTGAGCATAATTTCACTTGATGCAACCTGATGCATTTAAAATTTATGTTGTTATCTCGTCCAGCATTTCAAACAAATAACACTATTTAAGGACATATAAGCATTTCCAAAGGCGGAACTGCCCAGCCATAGCATTTCAATAAAATATACAAACACCAGTTTGCCTGCATGTAAATGCCCCTAACAATCTCGTCTGTATTTATTATTTTCTGCATACTGTTCTTCTGAATTCTAGGTTTAGTCCCCTTGCATTCTTACAGTTATTCTTACAGTGTTTAGAAGGGAGTTGAGGAATAGATTTCTTGTAGGCTATTGCCAATGAGACTTTATTCTTAAATAGTTATGTGTCCATGAATATGGGGTTTTTCTTAAATTAATAGACTATTTTTAGAGCATTTTTAGGTTTACAGAAAATCAAGTAAATAGTACAGAGTATTCCCATATACCTTTTCTTACCTCACTCAGTCTTATTAATATCTTGCATCAGTGTGGTATATTTCTTATCATTCATGGACCAAAATTAATACATTATTATTAACAAAAGTCCATAGTTTAGGGTTCATTCTGTGTGTCAGACAGATCTATGGGTTTTGACAAGTGCATTGTGTCATGTATCTGCCTTTATGGTATCACATGGCGTAGTTTCACTGCCCTAAAATCTTCCCTGCAGTCCAACTATTCATCCCTCCCCCTCAGCCCACCACAACCCCCTGCCAACCACTGATCTTTTTATCATCTCGATAGTTTTGTCTGTTAAAACATGGATACATTTTAAATTTTCACAGATAGGAAAAATAAGTTTTGGTATATAAACTTTCCATTTTCCAAAAGCCAGGTAGCTCAGTGACAGTTCAGAATACATATAAACTGCCTCCGTTTTATTACTGCAACATTGGTCGAGGCCCAGAATATGGAACGGGAGACTGCATTTTAATAAACCATCTAACACATATTCTTTTTATTCAAACTACACCCAGAATTTTCATGCTTAATGTTAAAAATTGCAAATGCATGGAAGTGTGATAGATCCTTCTTAAGTTCAATTTTAAAAATTCCAGGATTCTTTGGTTTACTCTTTAATTCACCTATAACCAGAGCCACCAGTTAGGCAGTATGCCCTAGTGTGGTTATTTACAACTGGATGTTGATACTGACTAGTTAGTGTTCTTCCCATACTGGTTTTAAAATAGCTATATTTTTATGTTACCCCAACTATATCAAATGTGAGAAACGTTCTGTGAAGTGCTAGGGAAATGTAATAGTGTCCCATTAAATTATGTACATTGTCAGCAGGATGGCAGTGCACCTCTGCATCCCTGAAAAAGAGCTGATCTCAGCTGAAGCCATACAAATACCAATTACTCCAAATCATCACCCTGTACACGTTTTGTAGGCAAGTGGCAGCCACAAAAATTGTGGTGATGAGGAGAGGAAGATGTATCAATGGGAAACGTTTCATAAGATTTCATGACTCAAAAAATGCATGCCCGACGTTCCTGCAACATTTCTCACTGTTAATCTCTTTTTAGTTTTTTCTTCTTCACCTCTTACAGGCTTCTATCTTCAATCTCCTTTCCTTCCTTGCTAGTTCAAACTGTAACTGACGATGGGTTTTCTTCTCGACTGGCTTCATTTTTGCTGTTCTTCCAGGAGAAAAATCTATTACCTGCCCCGCCGGTACAAGTTCATGAGCAGGTTAGTAGTGTGCTCTGTCGTGATGCTGTTTTTGACTGTTGTTGCCTTGTGTGCTCCAGCAATGGCAGTCCATGCTGGGGAACAGGGGCCTTAGTCAGCTGAGGAAACTGGCTACCGTGCACATTCCAAAAATGGCTCTTCCAGGTTAGCTGGGGGGAAAAAAACAAAGCAGTGATGAAAATGTCCCTCTCAGAGTATTTTCTGTGACTTCTTCCCACTTGGAAAGACACAGTTCTTCTGCAGGTGGTATGTTGGAGCTGTTTTTGTTCATTTAAGCCTATTCTCTTAGATAAATTACCAAACATTCCAGCTGCTTAGAGTTATCTTTGGCCTGAATGTTACTTTTTGCCACACAAATTCAACCCTCCATTATATGTAACTTGAAATCTTGCATGCAATCCCCTTTTCAAAAAGCTGATGATTGCTAACTACCCTCCCTTGTGGGTGGGGCTGCATTAGTAATATTTTGTTAATAAAGTGTGTAGATGTATTACCTTATTCAGGAGCCCTTCCTACGCTCTTTTGGTTTTTTCCCCACACACCCACCAAAAATATCCTTATTGTACTATATCTTTCTCAAACATTTTTCTCTTTGTTGTTTGTTGAGAAGCCAGGGATAAAGAGGAAGCGCCGGCTCTGTCCTTGACTTTGATTGTGTTGTGGTGATTGGCAGTCTTATTTCTAATTGGTCTTATGTGACTGTTCACCTTGAGCTGAGGTGATGATTAAACTTGAACACCACTGCATTTCCCTGAAAATCACATACTAAATTCAGTTCTGTGGGATTTAAGATTCAAGTTCACTCTATTTGTGCTATAGTGATAAGTAAAAGAGTAATTGGTATTTCCTAGTGGTGTTACTCAAATGCACATACACTAAACAAAGTATGGTGTGAGAACTGGCATCCATTCAAAGAAACTAAGATGTTATGCTTTCCCAAGATTTCCCCATGCAGTATCCTTAGCAGTGCATTCTTTAGGCAGTAGCTGTGGCATTTGAATTCTTCACGATTTAGATTAGTCCCTTGTCACATTATATGTACATACTCTAAAAGCCTTATGTAACTCTTTAGCCTATGTTGATAGTTCTCAGTAGCTCTTCAACTTCAGCCAGCCTCAGAATCACTTGGAGGATTTGTTAAAACACAGATCACTGGGCCCCGCAGGGGGTCTGCGATGGTCCTGGGGAATTTTCATTTCTTGTGGGTTCCCAAAGTGAGGCTAATGCTGCCAGTTTAGAACCATGCTCTGACAACCACCGATCTCTGTGATAGGTCCATCTCCACCTTCACAATAAACTAAGGATGCACCTGATTATGGATGGAGCGAATTAAAACTTAAAATCTGAAAGAAACACAATAAGGTGAAGAGAAGATTCTCCTAACTTTCATGGCACAGTGGAAATATCCAGTCTGTCCATACTGTTTCAGTCTGTTAAATACAATACATTATAAATGCCTGAAAGAATGAGAAGTGGGGAGAAGGCTTGCTCTTGTTCAGATTTGCCAAACAGCATTTATTAATTATTAAACATAAATCTTTAAATCATGGTACTGGCTGGCTTTGGGCAGATTTGCTCGCATATTTTAGCCTAAGCTTTTTTTGCATTTGTAAAATGAAGGTACTAGTCACCATTCTCTAGGGTTTATGTGAGGTTTAGTACCTAATATGTAGATCTTCAATAAATGGTAGCAGCGATTATTATATGTAACATTTATATTGATAACCTTGTATCTTTTCACACCTCCTTTCCGCTTCTATAGGTGTTATCTGTCTCCCCTAGTCTTTCCTTTCTTCTGCCCTCAAGTGACTAGTCCATTAACTCTGTTCTGATTTCACTTGTCGTTTTCTCCATTTATATTCCCTGTACAGGCCTTGTTCACTACCCACACAGTCACTTAACTTAAAACCCAAGGGCCATTCTGGATGATTTGCTCTGTCATGTAATCAATCTTTCGAGTTCTACAGGTGCAGCCCCAGGAATATCTGTAGAATGCAAACACTACTCACTGTTTCTACCCCCATTGCCTTAGCTGGGCTCTCCTCACCTCTTGCCTATTTTATATCAATTTATCTTCCTCCTCTGTTCTGACCCTCTTCCAAACTCTCTTCTAGTCATCTTCCTAAGTAGTAACTATGATCATGTCACTTGTTGGCTTCCCTGTGATGAAAGAATTAAGTTAAAGCCTTCCTCTTAAAATACAGCCCTTTGTAAGTTGTCTTTATTCATCTCTCTCCTGCCATCACTCTTTGCTTCATCTGTATTGAACCACTCATGGCTTCCAAACACATTATGTTACTCAGGCTTATGTGCCTTTGTATTTTGTTTTCCTTCTGGAAGATTCTTTCCCCTCTTGTTCACCAAGGTAATAATGTCTGCTCAGTCCTCAAAACTCAATCTACATGGTTAGGCCTTTTGACCAGGTTAAACGATGCCTTTTCTCTATTCTCCCATTGACCCCTTATATCTATGAGGTAGATGTCCAGAAGGCAAGAATAGTTCATCCAGCTCTGTTTCCTGCACTTAGCAAATAGCATTCATATGTGTGAGGACTGGAATGGGGGGAACGGTCACAGAGGAAAGAAGCATAGAAAAACCAGATCTGCCTAAAGTGTCAGACAGACTTGAGGCTGAAACATCTGTTCACACTGTGAAGGAGGGGTGGGCAATGTGGGCTTGAAAGAAAATGGTGATAAAAGGAACTGTGTTATTGCAGTGTTGGCTAGGGTATCGAATGTCATCAAGTGCAACCACTATCACATACTTGAACCTCTGCTGTTTGGTCAGTTAGCCCATGTTTGAATATCTTGAGACAGAATTCCCACACACGTCTGTGGGTACTTCTGACTGTTAGAAAGTCTTCTGTAATCTCTCTCTTTTGTTTTCACTCTGAAGAACACTTAGATTATAGTTCTGCCTTCTAGATAGATGAAAAATCTATAGAGCAAAAAAACAAAGTACATCAGAAATATTGTGAAATGAGAGACATAAAGGCTTAATACTTAGCAGGTATTTGGAATTGAGAGTTGAGAAGTGAAGTAGATTTCCATAGCTAAGGGATTTCAGAAAATGTTGTTGAAAGTAAAAAGAATGGAAATCCAGAAGAGAGATAGGAATGATGACAAAGGTGATGATCTTCATTTTAATAATTCTGTGTGATAACTCATGGAAGGTCTTTGAGGTGTTAGTGCCCCTAAGGCCTTTGGAGCTTATGGGAAAACCATCGAAGCCAGAGGCAAAACTAAAGAATAAAATTTGGGGATCAAAGGTATAAATGTATGACTTTAGCCAGTGGAGAAGATGGAATTTCCCAATGCAGGATGTAGCGAATGAAGAGCAGAGAACCAATAGCAACTCCTTGGAAAATCTGCATTAAGGAGACAGGAAGAAATGGGAAGAGGATTAAAAGGAGCAATTTAAGAAGTAGGAAAACTAAGGGAGAGTAGTGTCTAAGGCACCTGAAGGGGTGTTCTTCAGGTACTGATGAAAGATGAGAGATGAGAATCGGGTTTTGGTTGCCATGGTAACCATCATGCTAGCAGTCTCTATGGAGTCATGGTTCTCAAACTTTAGTGTGCATCACGATCATCAGCAGGGTTTCTAATACTCAGATCACTGGATCCATCCCTAGGGTTTCTGATGTGAGGCTCAATAATTTGCTTCTCTGTCAGGATCTCGAGTGATGCTGAGGTTGCTGGTCTGAGACTACATTTTTGGAAATGTCCACTGAGCAGAGGGTAATGGAAACCAGATTAAACAAGCTGATGGAGAACAACGAGGTCCTGATGAATCTGAGGCAGTCAGAGTTCACTACTATGATAAATTTTGTGTTAGGACTTAGGGTTTAGAAGAAGAGCCAAGAAGAAAGAAGCAGATGAGACGATGGAATGCATGACCAATCACGTATTCTCCATATGTATAGAGGGGAGGTTCTGAGTGAATAAGAGCTTGGAAAACCCTTATTTCTAGAACTTGAAGAACAACTTACCAAACACTGATTTCTGGCTTGAAAAAGTCGATGCTGCTTCAGGTGAATAGATCGGAACCATAGAATAATTTAGGAATTAGGAGGCACTGGAAGACTTGGGAGGTTGTGGGGAGAAGTCTAACTATAGTGGTATGACGCCAACTCAGAATGACCTCGAGCTTCATTGCTTACCATGTAGAGTTAAGTGTTAGACATCACTGTGGTGATAAAACTGTATGAAGCTCAATATTTGGTGTAAATTTTCAAGTGTAGTTTGTCAAAAAAAAATGCATATCTAACTCTTCCTTTCATCTCAGAACAGGCTGGTTTTGATGATGAAGAGTATCTGTCTCTTTGTAGCCAGGTCTGACATCATAGACTGAAGGGCACATCTACGGCTTGTCCTGGCTGTACGCCAGTAATAAAACATTGACTTACGTTATTCTCATATCATACTAAATGTGCATGTTTAATTTAGCTTTTAGTTTCATTTACATAAGTGATATTTTATTTTATTAATTCATGAAAAGATTTCTTAAACCAACATATCTTCTTGAAGGAAAAGACATGAAAAGTTTCTGAGCAGGCAGAGAAAAATTATCTTTTCACAAATACCTTTTATTATGAAAAGTCACCTGACTCCCATAAAGTGTACTCATATATTAAAAAAAAAATGTTTTTGTAGTAAACGTTCTTTCCATTCATGTACTTGTTTTGTTAAATGTTCCTTTCACTTATCTTTGGGCAGACTTAACAGGCATTAGAAGTTATCTATCCAATTAAGAAAGGGAATTTATCTTCTGCCCTTTTTTTTTTCTTGCTTTCACCAAATAGTATAGTAGTCTGTAGAAGACATGGTTACAAAGTAACAAATCTGATTATTTGTGGGTGGCTTACAGCTGAAGTCTCATCACCACTCATTGCTTTTCTCTCCACTCCCCCATACACATCTGGTCTGAAGTTAGCCTTTGCAAGGACCCTACTGCATGATACATGCAGTGCGGTTGTAATCTTACATGAGTATGCAGGCAAGATGACAAAATGGCTGGTATATTTCCATCCTTGTTTTTAAAAATTAATACACGTAAATGTTCCAAAGCCTTTGGACTCTTATATAGGTATTTAGGCCATGCCCCAGTTAGTAGCCTTGTGACCTAAAAAGAATCGTATTAGCTTCCAACAATCCCTAATTTCTGTCCAGGAGACTTGGCTCTAAGAAGAGGAAAGAGAAATCCAAGCCTGTTGGTGTCTAACTGTTACCAGTCCAGACAATCTTCACTTACTGCATTGTAGGGCTATGTGTCACGTCTCTGTAAAGAAAAAGAAAAAAAGAAACACCTCATCTGTACGCTCCCTCTTGGCATATTGTTTCTGAAAACGTAATCTAACTGTTCAAAATGTGATGCTATTATTATAGTATTCTGTTCTGGGGAAAAGCAGGTGTCTCTGAAGTAGCCAGTTTCATTTAATTCAGCCTAATTAAGTTGTCATTAGTACAGACTCCCTTCTGGATGGTTAGAGGCTCAAGGAAAAGGCTTTGCCTTCTGTTTCTTCAGGGGATATCCACAGCATCTAAGCAGGAACTCTGCACATAGTAGGTAGTTTACAAAGGCTTCCCAACAAGGTAGCACATGGGTAGTGAACTCTTTTACACGTGGCCTTTTCTTTCATCATACCACTCCTAAGGTTAATAGGATCATCTTCCCTTTACAGCTGAGGGAGCTGAGGGTCAAAGAGGTTTCAGCACAACTTTACCAAGGCACGGTTCTAAGGCATACCTTGGGGTGGCACAATATGACAATGGGGGCAAGCCATTTGCTTGGACTGTGCTGCTAGCTCTTTCCAGCTACTCAGAACCTCACCTGCGATGAACCAGCAATTTTTTTGGTGAGAAGATCCTTAACTTATCACAACTTTCTATACAAGTTTTCTCCTTTTAGGTCAGATATCAACTTGACAAATTAGGGTCAGAAGTGCCCAAGTAGATGATCCATCTTCTCTTTATTGATTTGCCTGTGTATTCTGTTCAAGGGCTTTTGCTCAGTAAGTGGCAGAAATGAAACAGAGTGACAATGTAACCAACCAGAATCAATGCTAAATCATTAAGCCAACATTTTTTCTTTTCTTTTCCCTATCAGTGGGGACTTCATTAAGTAAGCCTCACTCCTATACTGAAGAGACAAATGGGGTGCTTCCTGGTTGCTTGGTTTCTCGACTTTTACATATCTAAGTGAATTTCAAGATTGCTTGTTTAGGGACGTTTATTAGAAGTAAGATGGAAGCACAAACCTCAATATACAAGTGAGGATCAATCCCAAGTCTAAAATTTTCATTGAGAGCTCTTTCTATAAAAGGTTATTGTCCAATGTAAATATATATATGCTTTACTGTTAAAATGTACTTACCAGATTTAGTTAATCAATGTCACCATAAAAAAAAAGTTCATTGTCCTCAGCCTTTTTTTTATCCTAGGTACCACCACTTAATTGAGCATTTTCTTTTTTACATCCAAGGTATTGTGCAGACACTTGATATTATCTTGTGTAGTACTCACCACTGCCTTATGTAGTGGTATATTAATTAGCTCAGAGAGGTTTAGTCACCTTCTCAGTATGGTACTCATCACTAGTGAGCTGTACAGCTAGGATGTGAACCTGCTTCCGGTTGACACCAAAGTCCTTCATTCTATGTGAAAGGTTAACCATTACACATTTTGAAAAGGGAAGTTCTTTATTAACTCAAGTATGTTTAGACTGATACAACCAGGATATTATTGCCTAAGTCACCACCAATATGAAGTAAGTAAATAGCATCTGATAGATTATCATTTAGAAATAAGGGTACTAAGACTCAGTGAAGATAAAAGCTTATCCCAGGCCACGCTGATATACAATGACAATCAAGAACCTAATGAGTCTCATACTTTCCAGCCTGGTGGCTTTTTTACTGTGTTTCTTCTTTGTATGTTAGAAGGGGATGCTCGATGATGTGCCAGTTTGGGGATGGGAGTGCACTTGTGGAAGAGCAGCCAATTGTCATTCAGCCACAGGGGAACATACCCTTGTTCCCAGAGCCACTTGACTGGCAGGTGGGGGCAGCATGTGGAACTTCAGCGCCAGTGTTGGGAGCCTGACTAGCTGAAGCTAGGTCTTAAGGGAAAGATCAGACCAAGGCTGTTTTAAGAGGTGTGTTGATTTCCTATTGCTGTTGTAACACATTCCTGAAAACTTAGCTGCATAAAACAACACAAATTTATTATCTCATGGTTCTGCAAGTCAGAAGTCCAGGGGATAGGGGCTTAACTAGTTTTTCTGCTCAGGGTCTCCCAAGGCTGAAATCAAGGTCTTGGTCAGCCTGGGCTTTTCTCTGGAGGCTGTAGGGAGAATTGCTTCCAGGCTCATTCAAGTTGCTGGCACAGTTCAGCTCTGTGCAGCTGTAGGTCTCTTTCTTTACTGGCTTGTGGAACTAGAAGTGCAGGCAGCTAGAAGGTCATTCTCACCTTCTAGCTGCCTGCACTTCTAGTTCCTGGCCCTCTTTCCATCTTCAAAGCCAACAATGGCCAGATGAGTCTTGCTCACACTTTGAATCTCTCTGGCCTCCTTTTCTGCTTCATCTCTCCTATCTCCAGTCAAAGAAAGTTCTTTTTTAAAGAACTTTTAAAGGGCTCGTAGGATTAAATTGGGTCTACCTGAGTAATTCAGAACGCTGTCCCTATTTTTAGGTCTATAACCTTACATCTGCAAAGCTCCCTTTGCCATGTCACATGACATATTCACAGGTTTTGAGGATTAGGGTGTATGTGTCTTTGGTGGGGGGAGACATTCTGCAAGTCAGATGAGAATACAAACAGCTGACCACATTTAAATATTTGTTTTCTGTCATTGTAAAGAGCTCATAGCAGGTTCCATCACCAGGGTGTGTGATGGAACCTGGAAAATCCATGCTTCATCTTCCTATTTGCCCAATGAAGGCCAGTTTACACTCCTCCATCCCTAGTTAGTTTCTCAAGGGTTTTAATTTCAAGATGTTTTTCAGATATCTTTCTTTCATGATAGTGTTTAAAAGCCCAGTTCCTCTACTTTCTGTCACTTTTACATTAGTCTCCATGGTCCTTAAGAAGTAATTAATAACACTTCTATCTGCCTGGTAATTTCTCCAAAGCATCTCATGCACACCATCTTTTATAACCCATGTAGCAGCCTTGCAAGGTCAGGATGATGATGATGATGATGATTGATGATGATTTTGATGATGATTTATGATCCCATTTAAAAAATGTTGAAAAATAAGACTCTGAAAGATGATTGATTTGTGGAAGGTCACACAGCAGATAAGCAACAGAGCCAGGATTTAGATACCCCCATTACAAAGCCCAGCTTCCTTATATCATGCCAAGCACTCTTTATTTCATTTTCACTTCTTTTTGCCCCTATTTACTTTTCAATTAATTAATCATTTTCACTACCCTGTTCTTCTTTCTCTTTACCATTTCCACCTTTCATTTAATTGTGGTACTCTAGGCAGGTTGCTGCGAGCTGCCATTTTATTCCTATAGAGTATTTATGCCTGATTTTTCATAACTTTATTTGTTTTTATCCACACTGAGTACTGTATCCACCTGGATTTAATTCATAGTCATTGGATGCAGAGCCCAGATTTTGTGAGAATGTGAGTTTTGCAAATTGTAATCTGATTATTGCTGCAAAGTGGAGATGTGTGAGAGGTAAAAGCTCTATTATGAAAAACCTCTGAAACAATGTCTTTTTTCTCATTTTTTATCGAGGTAAAATTTTTATATACCATGTTAGTTTAATTTGGTACTTACAGATACTACAACATGATCAGCATCATAAGTCTAGTTACCATCTATCACCATGCAGTGTCCTCATTCTTGAATGAGTTTTAAGGCAGTCAGACAAAATAAAGCCAAGAGCCATGTGGAAAGCCATCAGCTTAGACTAGGAAGTCTAAATTATGAGTCTACTTAAGGACTAAATCATTGAACTTGAGCAAATGTTAGAAGCATAATTAACTTTGAATTGAAAAAGACAAACAAAATAATGTTAAAAGGCAAACTGGTTTCTCAAATTTTTATTTTTGAAAAAAAAATAGCATTAACCAGTGCTTACTGTATATCAGACACTATTCTAAAGATTATGTACATATTGATCAGTTAATCATTATAACCGTAGGAAATGAGTGTCATTATTATGCCTATTTTTTACAGATAAAGAAATTGAGGCACAGCAAAGTTAAATAACTTACTTGCCAACGGTCACACTGCTAATATTTACAGAGTCAGGATTTGAATCTAGGCTCTCTAGCCACATGTTCTCAGTCACTGTCATACCACCTCTCACAAGTTTATCTCGGTATATTTTAAGTATCTTTAAAAAGACTGAGCAAGGGGATGACCAGAAGGATGAAGGATGGAGGAGATGGGAACTTTTTCTCCTTCTTGGGGCTTTGGGCCCTTCCAACCTATGATTTTCTGGCTACAAAACCCTGGGTAGAATCTTAATCCTATGTGTGCTTATGTGGTGTGGATGGGTCTTCTCTGAGAGGAGGAGTCTAGAGAAGCTGTGAGGTTCTTTCCAGTTTGAACTTTCAGGGGTTCTGAGAAAGGTATGGCTGCCAGCAAGCAGAGTGGGATCATGGTGAGGCTGAAACAATGCTGAGAATAAAAGAGGTAGTAAAAGATGTTGCCATCTTTTATTTTATTTTATTTATTTGTTTGTTTTGTTTTTATTTCTTTGCAGTTGGTTGGTAATATAACTAATATCTTCAGCTGGGAGTTTCCCTGAAAATGATATTTTTGCCATATAAATTTTTTTTAATTGGAAAAAAATAAGACATGCCCAGATTCCATGTGTTTTTAGTTAATAGATTTAGAAGGCATTTAAATTTCTTTTCCTAAAGAATCTATCTCTTCTGTAGCCCTTAAGTGAAGATTTTCATTGTCAACTACTTCAATAGGCTGATCCCTAAAATCCAGAGTCCAAAATCTGCATTCTGGTCCTGGCTTTATTCATTGGCTGTATAATTTGGGCTAAATAATCATGGGTACCCATCAATCTGCCTCACAGAAATACTATTTGATATGTGCTCTTGGGGAGAAAAAATCCCATAGAATAGATACCTGAGGTAGCACAATCATTTTAAACTCTGCTGTGGTTTTTGCTCCTGCCAGTAGTTTGCTGAGAGTGATTGAGAATCTGGTCACTCTGAAGCCAGATCTCTTCATCAGTAAAAGTCCTAGGGAATGAGAGGTAGCCAGGGAAAAACTGGCTTTTAGGATACTTCTGTTCTCCTTGACTTGACATCATTGTGTGCTCGGCCGGAATGACACATGTGTGTCATGATGTCCCAGCACCACGAGAACCATAGGGTCACACTAAATAGAGAAAAGCAAAAGATAAGGAGCCGCCATCTGCTGAGAGAGACTGCTCAGGGAAGGTGTGAGAGGCAAGAGGCAAATCCTGATGTTAGGCTCTCTGCACAGTCAGCCCACTGGGATATGCTGTCAGCTCCTTGCTCAAAGTTAAATACAGCTAGAGCTCTTTCCTAACCTAGGGAAGATGGAGAAATTTTCCAAGCACAAAATGAGTTCCTAAAAATTTGCAGAATGTAAAAAATTAAGCTCTCTGCCACTTTGCTTAAGAGACTATCAACTTCCTTTCTAGACCCTTCTAGCCTTGTTAGGATTCCTTGGTCATTTATTGGCATAACTCATGGCTGTTGTCTCATAGACAATAACATTGAGGCAACTGGGTGAAGTCAAAAGAACACTGAAGTTGTGGCTCTCTTCCTTCTGTCTATAAAATGGGTGAGGCTGCGGGGTATCATGAGTGCAGTAAGAGTGCCTGGAGTGTGTGGTGACATGATTGTGGCTTTGTGGAGACTTTCTGCCTGTTTCGGGTCAATGCTGACATGCTGTACCCTTTGGTCTTGCCTTTCATGTACCACAGGATCGATAAACAAATAAGCAGGTTTCGGAGATGGTTACCTAAGAAGCCAATGAGGCTGGACAAGGAGACACTGCCAGACCTGGAGGAGAATGACTGCTACACTGCCCCTTTCAGCCAGCAAAGGATCCATCAGTGAGTGTTTCTTCTGAAAGCCCTTGTCCCACCAAGGATGTGCAGTTGTGGTAGAGCCTTCTTCCTGCATGCCTTGGCACATGGAAAGAACAGCATAAATGTCCTTCTCCTCAGAACCCTGTGAGTGTTCATATTCCTTTGAGTCAGGGTAAGCAAATGGCTGTAACAAACAATCCCCACATCTCGGTAGAACACATGTTCATATGTGCATTGGGTGAATGGCCTTCTGTGTGTTGATTCAGAGACCCAGGCTCCTTCTACCTTGTGGCTCTGCAAGCTCACAGTACTCAGAAGCCCCCTGCAGGCTCTTCTGTACCTAGCTAGCAGACGGAGAAGCTGGTCTACTTCTTTTTCTGTTAAAAAGAGTTGTTGGCTTGTTTATGTATTAGTTCACTTCTCAGGTCCCTTTTCTTTAGCAACTTACCAAGTTGCTCCAAGAAAAGCCACATCACCTAGCAGCTGGCTTCCTGGGCTCATCTGTCAGACAGTCTCTGAAAAGGAAATTGTCACTTTAGACATGTTGGGAGTATATATGTGTTGGAGGGAAAGTTGGCTAAGTAATGAATCCTTTGAGGACTTGCAGAAGTGATGAAGAATTGATTCTGAAGCTTCTGCGATGACAAGAAATCATGACCAGATGGCAGGGTCAGTGGTAGGAGAGAAAAGCATACCAAAGATGATAAAAAAAAAACAACAGCTTCTTAAATCAGGTTAGTCCAGCCTTGCTCTCTGCCAGACGTCAGGAATTCCTGGCTATCCTTGTTTTGGCTGTAGGGACAGTCTCAGTGAAAATGCCTTAACTGAAGGGAGGAAAGGAGTGATAAATTTAGAAAAAAAATAGATCATCAACTTTGAGAAAAAATAAACCAAATGGCACTTGTCAAGTTGTAGGGAGTGCAAGTTGGGGGCATGTCTTAGTAACAGAAAGTCTGTGGACTTCTAGAAAGCGAAGGAGAGAAGAAAAACCAAAAATAGATGTTCTGCATCCAAATGTATAATGTGCAATGATGCAAGGGAAGCAACTCAGTATGCTTCTGAAATAGCCAAACCCAGGCTCCCCACGTGTCAGAATGATGACAGCCCCACCACGTTATGTGAACATTTAAAGGAGTCATTGAAGAAGACATGAAACTCCCACCCTGACCTTAAAATCCTAGTTAAATCTTCCACAGGAAATAAGAACTGAGAGGGACTTTCTGTTAAGTCAGAGATCAAGACTTGTGGGTGTTTTCTTAAGAGGAAGAGACAGATGAAAGCTGACATGTTCTTGCTGTTACTTTAAAACCTCACTGTGCCTGTGTTGTTCATCTTGAATTTTCTTACACAAGTGATTATTTGGTTTTAAATGCTCTTGAATGCCCATTTCCCCTCCTCCTGTGCCTGAGAGGGTACGTAGCTCAGTGCTGGAGGGTCTCCTAGCACAGTGTAGGATGAACGGATGAATAGATGAATGGATATGTGGGTAAATAAATGTAAGACTCACTGAATTCTATGGTGTGTATTCTGGGTTTTGGTTAACTTCAAGGACATATAGGTAAATGGAAGAGGAGTGGGATGGATGGATAGTTGAATAGATGGATGGAGGAACCAGTGAAATCTATGGTATGCACCTGAGGTTTTGTTTTACTTCAAAGGCATAAAGGTAAATGGAAAAGGAAAGTTTCCCACAAGTTTTAATGCCAGCTCTGTTTCCTGATATTCTTGCTTTAGAACAAAGTTTCTCAGCAGGATTCTCAAAGTCAGAAGCAGCGGGGTGCTCATTAGGTTCTCTAGGGATTAGAACCGAAAATTTTATCTTTATAAGGGTTTAAAAACATGTGATAAATGAAGATGATAGCTGGTGGGATAAAGGTATTCAGCCATCTCCCTCGTACATTTGGGAAACCTTTTCGACATATTTGGGTATTCATTCACTGAACAATTGATTCATTCAGCAGTCCCTCATTTGGTGTCTACTTCCTGTCAGGCATCATTTTGATACAGAAGATATAAAGGTAAAGCATACACAGTCTTGACCCTGCATAGTAAAGACAGAAGACTACTTAAAATAATAATAAACAGTATGGCGGGTCTGACTTAGTGCTGCATTCTTTACATTTGGTGGGAGGTTGGTAAGAGATGAGGGCTGGTCATAAGAAGAAAATGCTTGAGATGAGTCTTCAAAGGTAACACTTGTCCAGGTGGGTAAAGGGGAAGCATATGTTAAGAAGAGAGACTAATGTATGTATAAAAGAACAAAGGCATGAAATATAATGGAGTGTTTGAAGAACTACAGGTAGTTTTCTGTGAATGGATATAAGGTGTGAGAAAACCTGGCATTATAGTTCGAACAAAGAGAGTGACTATTGGAAGATGAGCTTTCAAGACAGGAGAACTAAGGAGGAAAATGCAGAGGGACAGTTGGAACAAAACCTAAGAACCAAACCTGAGTGGGACCAAGAAGAGAGCTTAGGAAGTTCTATCATGTGATTGGGAGATGAAAACTTAGACAAGACCTTGAATGTTATGGGCAGTGGGGATTTCTTTCAGTTCAAGAATTGGCATGCCATATGAACAACATCCCTTTAATGAATGTGTGTAAGTAAGGCTTGAGGAACGCTGGCTGTCAAATTGGAAACAATAGTTTGGTGCAATCAGAAAAAAATTTCCCGAAGGACGCTTTCAGTGTGATGTTAATAGCTTTAAAGTAATCAGAAGTATCTGCTTAATGAGCTCTGGGGGTTATAACATGGTCTCCTGGTTTTTCCAAAACCTCATGTGACTTCTTGGTTTTGCAGAATGTTTGATATTGTGTGCGTTTAGGAAAAAAAGAGAATGATGTGTGTATGTACATGAATGTAGTAGAAAAAGAGACAAGAAAATTAGAAGTTTAATAAATAATGATCAAAGTGGGAAAGAGCATTACAAATACTTTGCTATCAGGATAAAACCCAGACTCCTAAGTTAGCTCACTAACTCCTGCTTCCATCTCCAGGTTGTATGCTTTTATCTCCTTCGCTCACTGTGCCCTCTTGTTTCCTGTCTACACGTGCTCTGTCCTCTGTCTGAGTACCCTTTCCTTGAGGCTTCCTTCTTTTAGGTTTCATCAGAGACATTTCCTTCAGAAATCATTTCAGGATTCCCAGCCTCCATCTCAATTCTGGGTGAGGTGTGCCCTTCTGTATCTTGGTAATATTTTTTTCCATCATAGTGCTTAAATAATAGTTCCATTCATTTTAATTGCTTTGTCCTAGGCTAAGGTCTGAGAAAGACTATATTTGTATCATCGTTTTTGAATCCCATTGTTGGTGCTTACTAATGACTTGTTAACACAGAAGCTAAATGAATAGGTGAAAATAGGAGAATCATGTGAGTAAAGAAGAAAGATGATGTGAAGCTCACTGTACACTCATCTCAAAACTTAATTCAAGACATTTTCTCCTCTAGCATGGTTCACCTTCATTGTCCCTTATCCAATAAAAGGCACCGATATTTTTACAGTTAATGAAACCATAGTCTAGAAGCTTTGTAGACACTTCCCTCACTTCCACTTCCCACATCTAATACATCTCCAAGGGCTGGTGATATTTCATCCTAAGTGTTTCTTTAATCCAGCAACTTCTATCTTTACCATCATTATCTTACTTCCAAAATCTAGAACTAATATAACAGGTCTTTCTGGTTCTATCCTTGCCCACTTTCAATCGGTTCTTACAAATGCATATAGAATGTTATTAAAATGCACATCTAATCATGTCACTTCACCCTGTTTAAAAATATTAGAATAAATATATGGTAGCTGAAGGAAGCTGGACTTTGCATGGTGAACACATAATAGAATATACAGATGTCAAATGATAATGTACACCTGAAAATTATATAATTGTATTAACCAATGTTATCCCAATAAACTTAATTAAAAAAAAAAAACAGAATGAATATCAAAATTACTGAGATGACAAACATGGCTTCAGATGGCCTGTCCACACTGCCAACTCCTCTCCAGCCTTATCTGCCTTCACTGCCTGCCACCCCTCACTTCTTGTGATCCAGACACATACAACCTCTCTATCTTTTTTTTCCTTTTCTTTTGCACATGCTGTTTTCTCTTCTGGAATTTTCTTCCAGTTCCTTCTCCCTTCACCTAGTTTACTTTTATTCATCTTTCAAAATTCTCCAGAGACATTTCCCAGGGAAGCCCTCCTCCCATCGTTCCAAAGACAAAGTCCTCTTGCTGAATATCTTTCAGCTACTTGCTTCCCATGTAACATTTTTCCCATTTGAAATTTTGTAATTACTTAGGTATTATATGATTAATGCCAAACTCTCCAGGTAACCTGTGAACTTCATGGGGTCATAGACCAAGTCTATTTTTGCTCACATTTCTATCTCCAGTATCTAACACAATGCGTGACATATAATAGATGCTCAATACTTATCTATTAAATGAATGGAGGAAGGATAAAAGTAAAAAGACCACACAGAATAATCTTATTATAAATCTTTGAACTATGTTGTAGAAAAATTAAAGTTGAGAACAGACTGAAAAACAAATAGCTTAGTGTACAATTTGAACATATATCCATATTTGAGAGGCAATAAAAGCAAACCCGCAGGAATGCATATCTGTGAGTGAACCTAGGTTGTCATCGGTCATTTGGTATGGTATCACCAAAGATGGGCCTACTGATGGGCTAACTCTTACTAGATGCCAGGCACAATTTTAAGAACTTTAATTTTTACAGCAACGCTGCAAGAGCGGAGCTATTATCACCATTTTACAGATGAGGAAAATGAAGCACAAAGAGGTAAAGGAACCTGCCATGGGTCACACAGCTAGGCTTGTCCACTTGCCTGAAAACTCCCAAGCATCAGTGCTTTCACAGTATAGGAGTTTACTTGTCATTTACATCGTCTAGTGCGGGTCACCATTGGGAAGAATGTCTCTGCTCCATGCAGTCATTCTGGTTCCCAGCTTACTTCTATCTAGTAACTCTGCCAAACTCTAGATCCCTTGCATCTAGCGGATAGACAGGGGAGAAGAGATAAGAGTGATTTTGTAGAAAGCTTTTATAGGCAGGTTTAGATGTGGACTACAACAATTACACATTTCATGGGCCAGACTTCAATCATGTATCACCCCTAACTTGAGAGATGCCAGGATAACTAATCTACCAGGAACTGAACAACAACTAAGTAATCTGTCTCAGGGCTGGAGCAGGAACTCAAATTCAGACAGAGGCTCAGCTCCCACAGTCTTAAGCGTTACATTCTACTGTAGGATTTCTCCACCGTCGTAATATTGAGAGTTTGGGCTGAATAACTCTTTGTTGTGGGGAGCTGTTCCACAAATTGTAGGATGATTAATAGCATCCCTGGTTTCTATCTATTAGATGCTAGTGGCAGTTCCCTCCCTGATTAGTTGTGAAAAATCAAAATTGTCTCCAGACATCACCAAATTTTCCTTAGTAGTGGTGGTGGGGTGTTTGCAAAACAACCTCCCTATTTCCCCTTGAGAACCATCGCTAAAGGGTGCACCTGACACCCGTTAGACAGGACCACCCACTTCCTGACATAAATTAAACTCTAGTCAAATCTGATGCCTATGACAGACAAGTCCATTTAAAAATTAATTTATTGCTCTTCACATCCTTGCCTGTGCATATTGGCCTGTTTCAGTATCCCTGCCCTTCATTCTTAAAATGGCATTAGCAATAACACCCTTGAGACACTTCCTTTCTAAGGTCAATCCTCTTAATAAAGGTTTTATGCTGCTAGACAGAGAAGAAGAAATGTTGGAAAGAGTCATGTTGCTTTTTATAATAGATATGCAGTACATTCTTTCAAGAAATTGGTTAATTCCAAATTGCCTTTTAGAAGAATGTTTATGTGAGATACAGATAGGAAAATATTTCTTTCTGTACTTTTTGTTTCTATCATTGCCATTATTTTTATGAAAATCCATGAAAGGTGAGGTAAAATTTATTGTTGATTACTTCCTAGTAGAAGAATCTGAAATTTATGTTTGCTGTGGGCGCGTATGTTTAAATAGGCATTCATTCGTTCACATGTCTCATGCCCAGGCGGGAGGACAGCGATGCTACTAAACATCCTACCATGTGCGGGCAGCTCCTCCCCCACCTCCACTCCCGCACACAACAAGGAGTTATCCAACTCTGAATGTCAGTAGTGCTGAGGCAAACATTTTGGGGGGAGTCGGTTGTAAAGCATGTTAGAAGACGATAAATGCTATGAAAAAAGAGGAAGGAGGAGTAGGGGGCAGGGAATGGAGAATGCTGGCATGGTGTGAGGGTGCAGGTTGCATTTTTTAAAAGACCGTTTGTATTCTTCAAGTTAGGTCTCAGAAGGTGTGACTGGAGAAAGACCTGAAGGAGGTAAGAGAGGGAGGGGGAGAGTTCCAGCTAGGGGAAACAGCCAGAGCAAGAGCCCTAACCTGCAAGCAACATCAGGGTGTATTTTGGGGAAAAGTCAGTCTCTTGTGGCTGGAGCAGAAATAACAAGGAGACAAGATGGGTAATAGTGATGAGTTAGAGGGAAGAGGAAGGCCAATTGTATACACCCTCGTGGGTCATTATAAGGAATTTACAGAGGAATGATAGGTTCTCATTGAACTTTTGAAAGGTACTATTCTGACTGCCCTGTTAAGAACAGACTGTGCAGAGCAAAGGTAAAAGCAAGGACCGATGAGGGGGAAGTGCAGTCATCCAAGGGAGATAATGTATTTATAAATATAGTTTTAAGTTTCTAGCTTTACAAAGTCTATAAAAAAAATAGATACCATATATAGCTCAACATAACTCACACATATAAGCTTGGTTGTACACAAAACATTTCAGTGTGGATCTTGTGCATACATGAAATGGACATTAGTAAAAGACCTCTTAAAATGAAATGTGCTCACATGCCTTTCTCACCCTACTAGACTGAGTCACTGAGGACCAGGAACTGTGTCTCTGGCATCAAGTGGTACCTGTGAGACGTAATAGAATGTGGCAGAGTTGGCATTGTGGCCAGTGCTGGAGGTTAGAGCTGGGGCCTCAGAGTCAGGCTCTCTTATCTCATAAATACAGAATATCCAGATGAAAATTTGAAAAAAAAAAAAGTCAACTAGTCAGTCATTTGTGATTTCCATGTCCAACTTGAATTTACCCCTGACTTATTGATTTATTTTTGGTCTCAGCTCCGCTAACTGGTAGACCATCTTCCCTCTCCAAAGTTTTATGGCCATTAAATTCTGCCATCAGGACTAATGCTTGACCCCAAGGTATTCAACACATGCATTACACCATGTGTTATGTGCATATATGAAATGGGCAGTGTTAAAAAGACTATTTGACAGAAAATTTATTACATTCTTTTTTTCCTCCTCCTATACTGTGAGCTAGGGAATAATAAAAAATAAAGTCTAGGGAATAACAAAAAGACACTGCTCTTGGTGCCCACGAAAGAAAGCATTTACCATAGAAATCTTGGTGCTCGGTCAGTGAGGGCTGCTCTGGGAGAAAGTTGCTGAAGGGTCAGCGGGTTGCAGATTTTCTGTAACCTCCTTTTGATTGCAATAAAAGCAATAGTGACCATCATTTCTAAGTAACTCCTGTATTCCAGAGTTACACCATAGATGCATTACAACTCTGAGGGAACAGGTAGTATGATGAAGGTCAGAGAGAATGGAATGGCTTGCTCAAGGTCACTCCAAACAGTGGCAGATTATATGTGCCACATTAGCAGAACCAAAGTACAGGTTTTCAGCTGCATTACATTAGTGTGCGCCTGTGGGTGTAAAGCTATTTGGATGCCTTTGGAGTTCATTGTTAAAGTGTTCGAAGTGGCTTAGAGACAAATAAAATGGTAAAATAGAAAAGAAATGTTCTGAACCAAGGAGAATATTATTTAAAGTCAGCATTCAAGTTCGGGAAAAAAATAAGCTCAAATTTGCAGACCTCTGTGATCTATATATCAATGATGGTTTGAAACTGAGCCAACAAATTGAGCTGTAAGCCTAATGGGCAGAGCAGAAGGAGAAACACAGTAAGTCCCATAGTTCTGATTGTCAGAGAGGAAGAAAATCAATTCATTAGTGAAGGAGTTCCTTTTCTACCATTTTCCTAGCATTTGCAAGAAAGAAAACTCTTGCTGGGAGAAAGGGGCTTCTGAATGAAGTAGTGGGCAGTATAGTATCCTCAGCAACCTTGTTAGAGCAACCCTTTGTAGGGCCTTCCCAGGGGCTGTTTCCAGTGCGCCCAACAGCCTGGTTTGGGAGAATTAATTACTCATGATCATAAGCTTCAGCAGGAGCATAGACATGTCTTCAGCAAAATACTGTCGTAGTATGCCCTACACTAATCTAATCGTAAGTCTTTGTTGTTTAAACTACATTCTACAGGAGTCAAAGTTGAGACCTGATTGAAAAACAAATAGCCTCACATTCCATCTGAATATATGTTTGTGTTTGAGAAGCAACAAAGCAAACCTGTGGGCACACATATATATAAGTCCATGTGCAATGCCATTTGGTCATTTTATATTATGTCACCAGAACTGGACCCAAAGGCTGCTTACTGGCCGTGACTGTATGAGCATCTAAAGAAGTGAGCACACAGAAAGCTCTTCTGTACTTGTGGGACCTGAGATTGTCAATTAGTGGCAGTCAGTTTATTAAAGCATTGTAGTTCTAGAAAGTCTCTCCCAAAATCCAAACAATTTCGGAGAAGATAGTGTTATATGACAACAGTAGGGGGTTTATTGAAGGAATAATGATAGCTAATATTTATATGGTACTTAACTAGTTTCCAAGTACTTCACAGTTATAAATTCATTTAGCCCTGTGACTAAGATAAAGTCATTATCTTCAATTTTATAGAGGAGGAAACTGAGGCACAGAGAGGTTAAACAACTTTGCCTAAGGTCACACAGTTGGGAAGTGGTAGGGCTTGAATTCTAAGGCATTCTGGCCCCAGTCTTATTCTCTTAACAGTCTGTATTAGTTACTGTGGCTGCTATAACAACTTACCATGAATCTTGTGGCTTAAAACAATACAAATGTATTATTTTATTTTCTGTAGAAGTCCCACGTGGGTCACATTGGACTAAAGGTGTGGCAGGGCTGCATTCTTTTCAAAGGCTCTAGAGAGAGATCTGATTCTTGGCCTTTTCCAGCTTCTGGAGTCTGGCACATCCCGTAGCTTGCGACCCCTTCCCTGATATTCACAGCCAGCAATGGCAATTAAGTCTTCATCACATTGTATCACCTTACTCTGACTTTCCTTTCATCATCGCATCTCCTTCTCTGACTCTTCTGTCTTCTTCATTTTTTTAAGGACACTTTAGGTTACATTGGATCCACCTGGATGATCCAGGATGCTCTTCCTATCTTAAAGTCACCTAACTGGCAACCTTAATTCCATCTGCAACCTTACTTCCCCTTTGTAGTTTAGCGGGTTCTAGGGATTGGGATGGGGACTTTTTGGGGGGATTGTTATTCTGCCTAGCACAGCTATATAAATTTGCCAATCTGTAAAGCTCTAAGGGTCTAGGACAGAGGGGACGGGTAAGTCTTGATGGGGGAGAAGAAAGGAGGGAGGTTGTGGCGGTAAGATTTGGAGATATTAAATGAAATGATACATGTAAAATAGCTCAGCACCAGGCTCATCAAAAACATTCAATAATTAATAGCCATTACTGCTACTACCACTACGAGCAAGGAATTTAATAAGAATCCTTGGGAAAATATCTGAAAATTTGTTGTCAGTATATAAAGGGAAAGTTCGTGGTAAGAATGACTGATTTTTGCAAAAGTAAATATCTGACCCGAACTGGAGTAGCATTACTTTTAAACTAAATGTTACGTGGTGTTTTAGATATGTATGAACCAAATGTTTGTGTCCTCCTCCAAAAAAATTCATATGTTGAATTCTGTTCCTCCATGTGATGGTATTAGGAGGTGGGCTTTTGGGAGGTGATTAGGTCACAAGGATGGAGCCCTCATGAAGGGAATTAGTGCCCTTAAAGAAGAGACGAGAGACCCAGCTCCCTTTCTTTCCATCACGTGAGGACACAATGAGAATCTGCAGCCCTCACCAGAACTTGAGCATGCTGACACCCTGGTCTCAGACTTCCAGCCTCCTAGAGAGAGATTTCTTATGCCATTCAGTGTATGGTAATTTGTCATAGCAACCCAAAGTAAAACAGATTGTCATTTCACATTAATTTATCAATAACAAGTGTGTGTGTGTGCTGTTTTCTAAACCCTCTCAGCATAGATATCTGAAGATACTGATTCTTCTCACACGTGCCTTTTACTGTATTTTATTTTTGGCATTTGGAGTTTTTTTTTTCTTTTTCCCTCGGTTTTCATTGATCTGAAATCTTTAGAGAGTCCTTCAGGCGAAGAAATACTGAGATCGATTTAGGTAGGATTAATGTTCTTCTGGTGCCCCCATGACTTACAACCATCTTAGAACACTTGTTTTATTGCAGTCACTTATTTTGCATTAGGATCCTCCATATGCAGGTTGTTTGTATTGATCCATAGAGTCAGGAGAAACATAACTCTGTCCTGGAAAGTCTTCAACTGAGATGAAAATGAAACAAGCTCCGCAGCCTTAGATGTGTGCCTCTGAAAATAATGTGGCCCCTTTTAAGTAGGACAGAATTTAATGACTTTAGTGTAAGGGACAAAGGGGTCACCTGATCCTATGGGAAGAGCACATCTTTGGGTGGCTGGAGATCTAGTAGTTAGTCAGCTGTGTTCTTTTAGTAGTTGTATGACCGGCTTGGAATAAGTAACTTAGCAATTTTTTATTGCTGTTTATTTGTTTGTAAATATGGTCTTTAAAATTTTATCAACTTGTTCATCCAACAAATATTTTAAGTGTGTTATGTGCCAAGTGTTGTACTACAAGTAGAGAAATTTATATATGTTAGTGTTTGTATGTATATATTTTTTATTTAAAAATTTAACTTGAACATGTTAAATTTGATGGCAACGAGGGTATTTTACTCATCAACGTGGCAAAAGGCAATTTAAAGCATCTAGAGAAAAAGGGAAGATTTGCCAAATTTAGGTATAATAGAATAAGGAAGGGTTAATTAACATAAAGGGGAATGCAGGGGACTGGGACCACATCTGTGGGTGGATTGGTATTATGTAATTACAGCAAGCATGACATCATCTGGAACAATAATGGTCAGAGGGAACAAGGGAGATCAGAGGGGAAGGAAACAATTGTGCCTGAAGGTACCCTGTGCCAGGCTGTGTCCTGTGGGTTCTTTATCCATTGTCTCCTATGACTTTTGCAACAACCTTGCAACATAATTTCATTATCCTCATTTTATAGAAGGTGGAACCCAGTCTCAGAGAAGTTGAATACTTTACCTAGGGCTACACAGAAACAAGCAGATTTTGGAGTTAGCACTCAAATCTGTCTGATTGCAAACCCATAATACCACAGCTGATGTTTATCAAGCACTCACTAGACATCAGGCTACCCATGAGGCTAGTGGTGTTGTTATCTGTATGTAGTGATGGAGAAATGGAAGAGAGAGGGACAGTCAGTTATCTGAGTTGCACAACTGGGAGAAGCAGGAAGCTCTGCTGAACAGTGCAATTCCAGGAGCTCACTCTTATCTACTCCCAGCACCTCACACTCAGGCCTCATATTTATCATCATTAGGATCTGGGAATGCAAGACAATAGATTTATCTCTCTTAAATCACTTCTTTTGAATCTAAGAGAAAGGCTAGTAACAACTGTAAAGCATGGGGCAAGAATACAAATGAAGTCATATGTCTAAATAATTAAAGTAATAAATCACATTAACAATTAAATACAAATCTTTTCTTCTACCTTGACAAATACATATGTATAATGAACTGAAAGTCCAAGTTCTCAGGATCTTCATTCAGAGATCTGTTCCACTGGTGGGTGTGGAGAAAATTATATGCCTCACACCCCTACCTGCCCTTTTAGCTGCTCGCTTCTCTTCCTACTCATAGCTCCATCCCACACTGAGAGGCTTCCGGCTCTTGCATGTCCATGGCCCCATATCCGTGTGCCATCCATGCCCCCTGCAAGCAATTAAGCTACTTGTCAGGCATAGAGGGGTCTTCAGTAGGACAGGCCTGAAGTAGAAGTCCACAGATCACAGAAGTGGTCTTGGGGTTTTGGGGGCAGGCTCTGGGTAGGTACATCTCTTTGGCTTCACTAAGACCTACCCCCTGGGGGAGCAGTACAGCTGGGGAGGCCCATTTACAAGCCCCTCTATGGTCCAGAGCCTGGGCATGGCACATCTTACTCATATCTAAGTGGTACTGGGAAGAGAACAGGAGTTAAACATGTGGTCTTTGTAAATAATACTTTATTCAAGTGACCATTAATTTAGAAGCATGTCTTAGAAATGTCTTTATTGCTGGGATAAACCTGATTCTTCTCATTTCCCACTTTCCTTACCCCCAGTACTACCCCCACACCACCAGTCCTGCGTTTCCCAGTCCTGACTAATGCTTTCACAGCTGCATGTTGACCTGCCTCGACACCACCATCTGACTCAATCACCACCAACTCTTTTTGGTCCTAGCTCCTCCTCTCTGCTCTCACTGTCATTGCCTTAGGTGAAGTGACCACTAACTCTTACGTGAATAATTATGTCTCTTCACCTCCATCTTTCCCCACTCACAAATCTGTCCACCACATACATGTCACAGGTCACTTGCAAGGCTCCTACCTCTGTCCCACAGGTTGACAAGCAGAATATGGGCTGATTTCCACCCTTTCTCCTCTCAGTCATGCACCTTCAGCAGGGCATAATAGGCATTGCCACAGGTGGTAGCATTGCTTCCCTGCATCACAGCTTTTAAAGATTTCCTAGGGCCTGTGAGGTCAAGTTCAGTCTCCTTAGCATGTACACAAAACTGCTTTTCTAGCCACTTCTTCCCTCCTCCAGCCTCCTGGGCTGGACACACCTACAGCATGGCTGTGGAGGTTACCTAACTATCCCATGACTATCATTCCTTCTTAAGATGGCCTCTTTCCCCTCACTATGGCAAAAGCATGTTCTCCCCTCAGGAGCTAGTTCAGATGTCATCAGCTTTATGAAACCTCTTATGTCTCATGCAGGCGGCATTAGACTTCTGGGCCCATTCACTTTTGCAAATGGTTTGATTGTGGAACTGATTATATGTTGTCCCACAGTTATGTCTCCATATCTTTGTGTTGCTCAAAGCACAATGCAGCAGCCAAAAGTAATGAGAAGGGAGCTCCAGTCTTTACACGAGTTTCTGAAAGGACACAAACAGAAGCCAAGTCGTGGTTCTCAGCAACAGCTATTGTCGTCTTTCTTCCTCCACACCCTCCTTTCCTACCCCAGACAAGAACATTCCTCTTCTCTTCCAGCCTGCACAGTTTTTCATTCTCTTTCTTTTTTGTTCTTCTCCTCCCCTCAAACCTAACTTCTCTTTCCTATCACTTTATTATTATTATTATTTATTAGCTTCTCCACCAGGGGGAAAAAATCCATTCTTTTCAGGAGAGTGTCAATTAGGGCATAATTTACCACACTGTCTTTGTTGGGTTAGAGACTGTGCCAGTCAGATTATGCTGGGTTCTGCTGCAGTAACAAACTGCCTTCAGATCTCAGTGGCTTACTCAGAGGTTTATTTCTTGTTCACATGTTAGCTGGGAGTAACTGAGGCTCTGAGGCTTCACCTGTCATCTTTCTTATAAGATCTTGGCTGAAGAAGCAACCTGTACCTAAGACATGTATTTTCATAGTGGAGGGCAATGGTAAATGTAGAACCACACATTGGCTCTTAAAATTTCTACTCAGATGTGGCATATATTACTTCTGCTCATATTCCATTGACCAAAACAAGTTCATGGCCAAGCATGGTAATGGGGTGGGAATTATACTTCTCCCCCAGGAAGGAGGGATGTGAGTCCCTGATAATGGCTAGGAAAACATAATCCTCACAAAGCAAAGCCAGCAAATTGGGAACATTCTTGCCTCTACCCAAGAATACCTCTTGTTTTTTGTTTTTGTTTTTGTTTTGTCCTGTCACATTTATATAACACATTAGCTGTGAGCTCTTCTAGGACTCGGCTGATGTTTTGTACTGTTTTGTTTCAACCGCCTTCCGTATTTTTAGGAAAAGATGTTTCCACAAAAGTTAGTTCAGCAAAGACTTGGGAGGAAGAAAGAAAACCTATGTAGGGTAGAAATCACACTTGGGGCTGAAATTTTCAAAGTCAAATTCAGACACCATCTTTACACTGTGATGGTATTCCTGTCAGATTAACAAGCAGGATAGGTAGGCGGCTACTTGTGTGGCATGTGATTTCTGAGATATGGAGAGAAGGCCTATTCCTCAAAGACTATTTATTTTCCAGTTCCCTGTATCACTCAGGTTCTATTCAGGAAAACTGAAACCCAGCAGGCACTTTAACAGATAGGTTAACATGGAGAATGGATTAAATAAATATTGGAGAACTAAAATGTCACAAAGAGGACACTGAGGCTACACAGATAATAACTACAAGAAATAAAGCAGCTACTGTCCCTAGGGATAGGAAAACAGAAGGAAGAGGTTGGATTTGTCAGAACCTAGAAGCTCAGAGGAGGGCCCCCCAGAGCTCAGCCTCAGCCTCTAGTGAGGGGCTGCTGCCCTGCTGATGCCAGTACCACTGGGGTACAGGGCAGTGCAGTGAATCCAGTTTAGGGTGTTTCTTTTTATTAAAAAAGATGGAAACTGGAACTAGTTGCCACTGAGAGATTGAAGAATCACTGCTGGTGTGACATTGGCAGGAACAGCAGACAAACAGGAAAACCCGAAAACCATTCCCTCCTTCCAGTTTCCTGTAGTGCCCCCTACTGGCAGAACATATCAGAGAGCCAGGTGCAAAGGAGAATTGTAGTTGGTAGAGTTCCCAGCTTTGGCATCTTAGAGGAGAATAAAGAAGAGGGAAGCTAAGAGATAACTTAATAAGCAGTACACTCTCTCAGACCAAGAATTTTACAATTTGAACTTTAATCTTTTGGCTAAAGTCATTTGCATCTAAAATTAAAATGTCACTGGGGAAAAATGAGAAGTTTAACATTATTCTTCATTTACACCATTATGGATAAGTCTATCATCTCTTCTAGAGAGTTAAAAAAGAGGCAGAAGGAAGAGCCATGTAGGGTACTTTGGTTGTAGTGGTCATAGATAGAGGATGCCACTAAGATGGTAAAGAGGTGGGGGCAAGTCGGAAGTGAAAAAAAAAAGGTGATTATGGAAGATAAATTTTACCAACTTTCAAATTTTGTAGATGCTTGTCAGAGTTTCTAGGTCTTTGCTGATCACAGTGATATAAGTGAGCTGCAGGGAAGTAGACCTGCCCCTTCAATCAACACTTGGGTCAACTCAGTTCTGATAAGAGAATATTAAAACAAGACCTGAGAACAAGACCAGACTGAGACAGTAGCTATGAACGAGCCACTGAAAAAGCAATTTATGCAGTGACAATTGCCTAGGTAATTCAGATAAAAACTTACTATTGAATGAATTTTTGTAGCACCTTAATTAGTGAAAAGCTGATACCTCGGTTGTTCTAAATTGGATTTTTTCTGCTCTGAGGATTAATTAGGAAATCACAAACTTGTTTCCATAGATTTTTTAAAAATGATTTTATCTTCACTCCGGCTCACTTTTTAATAGCAAATAAACACTGATCTCTGATAAATCTGAATACTGCAATGCTTTTATTGTTTTTATTCTGAATAGCCATTTTGGTTCAGTCAGCATCAATGACAGGCGCTGTGTAGGGCTGGAAAGATGAATGGATCACAGTTTCTGCTCTTAAAGGTTAATGGTGGAGCTCACACAAGCTCTGGTTGGAGGCACAGTGTCTAGAATGAGTGGGGCCTGGTCCCCAAATTCCTGCTCTGCAGCTCACAAGCTGAATGATTCTAAATTTCAGTTTCTTCATTTGTAAATTGGAAGTAGTAATGGTATCAATGTAATATTATGACAGTTAGCAACCCAGTTTATAAATGCCTATGGAAAATGTTCAATAAATTTGTCTATTATTAATATAATACCTACTGGATGCATCAGTAGAGAATTTTAATATATGTGAGTTCTGTATATGTTGATTTTCACTGTCTGTTGCTAAAGGTGGAGATAATTTAGCATTGGTCTGAATTGTTACCAATTCCAGGATATTACTTTTTTTCCTTTATTCTTTTTTTCCTCTTTTTTTATAGCATTCCTTCTTTCCCATCGCCCATCCTTCTTCCTCCCTCATCTTCCCCCAAATTTATCCAGATTACTGTCTACCTCCCCAGTTCTCTTGGTTCTGTGTACACCTAGCCAACATCAAAGGTTCTGTCTGGCTTACTGTTTCTCACCAAGAAGTTTTCAAATTCGTTTTTAAAAAATAGAAAATCATTTTTTAAAAAATCTGGTTCAATTAATACATGCCCTCTTGTTAGGTAACTGACATTTTAAAATATTTATTGTTTAACGATTCTCTAAGCCTCTTCTACCATGACATGGTAATGGTTACTTATGTAACACCCTTCTTTGTGCTTTGCTGTTCCTCTAGAAAGCACATTAGAATATATGGTAGTAAATTGGTATTATTATCAAGGTAACTAAAACAAATTCTAATCTATTCTAATCTGTTCTTCAAAACTTTTTAAAAATGTAGACACTTCAGTCATTATTAGTGTCAGATTACAGCACACCTCTCCACTGATCATGGCACATCACAACTCTGTGTGACACATGGGTAAATTAGACTTTCGAATTTGATTCGCTTTAAGACCTGTCCAAATCTACGTATGAGAAATGCCACTCCTAGGTATGTCCTTCCCTGAGAAACATTTGCACATGTGCATTTTACAGCGTTGTTTATAATAATAAAGTGTTGGAAATAGCCTAGCACCTGCCTAGCACTGAATGGCAGTGTTCTTGTACAGAAGGCTTGTAAGTAGCAGGGCCCGAGGCTGGAGCAGAGCTCCTTGTATCCATATGCATGAACCTCAAATGGTTGCACAAGGAAAGCTAGCTGCAGAAGAACAAGTATAGCATGGTGCCATTCCTGTAAAGATTTAAAACATACAATATAATGTTGTATATTTAGGCAAACATACACATTAGGGATCATGAAGAATTCCTGATAGTGATTACTCCTGGAGGAAGGAATGAAAGTGAGCAGTAACACACTGGAGGGACTTCAGTTGTATCTGCAGATTTTTATTTCTTCAGTTGGTTAGCGGGTATACATGTGTTTGATATTATTCTCAACACATTTTAATGTTTCTGAAATATTTCATTAAAGGAAAAAGACAACCGATTTCAAAATAGCAGAGACTTATTTATTGGGGCATGTTAGAACTATGAGAAGCAATAATCTTTATTTAAAAAATGATCAATAGTGAGATAATAATAAAAAAACTGTGATTTAGGAGCACAGTGTGAACATGAGTGCACTGTATGCAATGCCTCCTACTCCTCAAACCTCCCTCTGAAGCGGGTATCCACTTGTCCCATTTGAAACATAAGGCTGCTGAAGCTTAAAGAAGTTATTTTTCTAAATTTAAATAATACAGATTTTTAAAATAAATATGTGTATTTTCCTTATGATTTTCTTAACATTTTTCTTTTCTCTGGCTTACCTTTTTCTAAGTATACAGTATATAATACATATAACATGTAAAATGTGTTCTTTGACTGTTTATGTTATTGGTAAGGCTTCCAATCAACAGTAGGCTGTTAGTAGTTAGGTTTTGGGGGAGTCAACAGTTATACGTGGAGTTTTAACTGCATAAAGTGGGGGGGTTGGCACCTCTAACCCCCGTTTTTTTTAAGGATCAGCTGTACTTGGCAGAAACAAGACTCTAACCCAGGTTTGTTTTATCTTTAACCAATAAAGTAGATGTTATGATATGAGTTATTAGGCTCACACACAAAAAAGTTCTATCTATGAAGCAGTTTCTTCCTTCAAAATGTGAGACAATATCTTTCTGTTGTTTGAACTACCCAATCCATGGTACTTTGTTATGGCAGCTGTAGCAGACTAATACACATATTTACTATAGTTCACTCATAATGAACTTAAGAAATATTCTAATTCCTCATTTTGTCTATCTAACTCATACTCTGTGGAAGTTTTCTCTATGATCTCTCTGTCCCCAGTGTTCTGAAATATCATAGTTATGATCTCAATGTGTCTCTATGTTCGTCTATTGTTCTGGGGACTCTGGGGACCCTTTCAACTTGAATAATGTCTTTTAGTTCAGGGAAATTTTCTTGAATGATTCTTGAATTTTGTGAAGATTTAGCCCTTTTTTTCCCTTTCCAGAATTTCCATTTTTCAGATATTGGACTTTCTGAACTGATCTTCTCACATCCTTATCTTTTCTCTTCATTTTGTTGTCTGTAACAGAGATTTCCTCAACTAATTTTCTGGAAGATTTACTCAACTTATTTTTAATTCTTCTGTTGAGTTTTAATTTCTCTCATTTTGTTTTAGTTTTTAGGAGTTATTATATTTTCATAATTTGGCTTTTTTAAATCATGTTTTGAAGATTTTTTTACAATTTCATTATCTTAATTCTTCGAGCATAATGCTTTTTTTTAATTACAGTATAATTGACATATAACATATTAGTTTCAGGTGTACAGCATAATGATTATATTTGTATATATTGCAAAATGATTACCACAGTAAATATAGTTAACACTTGTCACCATACCTATTAAAATTTTTTCTTATGAGAATTTTTAAGATTTACTCTCTTAGCAACTTTTAAATATGCAATACAGTATTATTTACTAAAGAATTCATACTATTCATTATTCCCAACACATATTTATTTTATAACTGGAAGTTTGTACTTTTGACTCTCTTCTCCCATTTTACCCACTCCCACCCCTTACTCCCTACGTCTGGCAACTATCAGTCTGTTCTCTATATCTGTTAGCTTGTCTGTGTTTGTTTTAGATTCCATTTATATGTGAGATTATATGGTATTTGTTCTTTTTTGACTTAGCATAATGCTCTCAAGATCTATCCATGTTGTTGAAATGGCAAATTTTCCTTCTTTCTATGGCTGAATTCTATTTCTCTTTGTGTGTGAGTATGTGAGTGCGTGATTGTGTGTGTGTGTCCATTCAACTATCAAAGACACTCAGGTTGCTTCTATAGCTTGTCTATTATAAATAATGCTTTAATGAATGTGGGGATGCAAATATCACTTCAAGCTAGTGGGGTTTTTTTTCAGTAAATATACAGAAGTGGAATAGCTGGATCATATGCAGTTATATTTTTAAATATTGAGTAACCTCCATAATGTTTTCCATGATGACTGTACCAATTTACAGTGCTACCCACAGAGCACAAGCGTTCCTTTTCCTCCATGTCCTTGCCAACACTTGTTATTTCTCTTCTTTTTGATAGTAGCCATTCTAACAGATGAGAGATGATGTCTTATTGTGGTTTTATTTTGTATTTCCCTGATCATTAGTGATGTTGAGCACCTTTTCCTGGACCTGTTGGCCATTAGTATGTCTTCTTAGGAAAAATGCCTAATTCAGATCTTCTGCCTATTTTTTTAAATTGTATTGTTTGGGATTTTTTGCTGTTGAGCTGTGAGTTTTTTATGTGGATATTAACCTTTTATCATATGTATGATTTGCAAATGTTTTATTCCATTCCGTGGATTGCCTTTTCATTTTGTTGATGGTTTCCTTTGCTGTGAAGAAGCTTTTTAGTATGTTATAGTCTCTACTTGTTTATTTTTGTTTTTGTTGTCTTTGATTTTGGTGTCAAATCTAAAAAATTATCACCAACACTGATGTCAAGAATTTTACCACCTGTTCAGTTTTATGGCTTCAGATGCTATATTCAAGTGTTTAACCCATTTTGAGTTAATTTTTGTGTGTGGTATAAGGTAAGAATACTGTTTCATGTTTTCGCATATAGTTGTCCAGTTTTCCCAGTACCATTTATTGAAGAGACTGTCCTTTCCCCATGGTATATTCTTGGCTCTGTTGTCATAAATTAATTGACCATATATATATGAGTTTATTTCTAGGCTCTGTATTCTGTTCCTTTGATCAATCTATCTGTTTTTATGCCAATGCCATACTGTTTTGATTACTATATGTTTATAATGTAGTTTGAGATCAGGGAGCATGATGCCTCCAACTTCGTTCTTTTTTTTTTCCTTTAATCAAGATTGCTTTGGCCATTCAGGGTCTTTTGTGATGTCATATAAATTTTAGGATTGCTTGTTCTACTTATATTTCTGTGAAAAATGCCATTGGTAGTTTGATAGTGATTGCATTGAATTTGTAGATTGTTTTGGGTAATATTGACATTTAAATATAGTCATTCTTTATATCCATGAGCATGGAATATCTTTCCATTTTTTGGTGTCGTCAATTTCTTCATCGATTTCTTATAATTTTCAGTGTGCAAACCAACTTCCTTGGTTAGTAAAATTTTTCTTAAATTCTTTTTCTGATAGTTCATTATTAATGTATAGAAACACAACAGGTTTTTGTATATTGATTTGGTGTTTACAACTTTACTGAGTTCATTAATTCTAATAGTTTGGGGTTGTGTCTTCAGGATTTTCTATATATAATATCCTGTCATTGCCTGGTAACAGTTTTACTAATTCCTTTCCAATTTGATGCATTTTATTTCTTTTTCTGGCATAATTGTTCTAGTTAGAACTTCCAGTTGTATGTTGAATAAGATCTTGTTCCTGATCTTAGAGGAAAAGCTTCCATCTTTTCACCATTGAATATGATGTTAGCTGGCGGCTTACTATTTGATGGCCTTTATTAACCATGATTTTTTAAAATGGATTTTAATGGATTTCTTCAGATATCTAGTAATCTTTGGTTAACCGTCCATACTTAAGATTAGGAAATGCAAAACATGAGTATAAGTTCAGGGTAATAGGTTGGGCCTGTCTCCTGTAGGCTTCGTTATAGGAAAATAGCTGGGCAATTTCATTTTGAAGTCTCCAATGTCACCATCTTTAGATGTTTCATCTTATACTGGTTAGATTCCCCAGAGAAGAATTTGCCAGTCTTCTGTCTGGAGAGACAAGGCCTGGCTGCCAATATTTTGGAGCCTAAGCGGATGAAGATAGTTGGGTATCTCAGCTTCTAGGTGCAAATATTCACTTGATCCTTTAGTTTTCACTATAGTACCCCTACCCCTAACCATGCCTGGTGTCTCACAGTTCAGAGACTGCATTACACTATGACTACAAACAAAACAAAACAAAACTCCAGTCATCTAGTAGAGTACAGATGGGGATTTGGGCATCTAATATCTTCCTAAATAGCTTTTATCCAGTACCCATTTAACATCCCTTCTACCCCACGTCTATAGATCACTGGTACCTCAGGTCTAAAAATTTATGAGGTTTTATAGCATAAATATGATTGTTCTTGGTTTTTCCCAGAGCTGGTTTAGGATTCAGCTTTTTCTAATCTCCTTAGTCTGTTACTACTTGGCTGTCTGCTTTTCACATTCCAACATTTTATTGCTATTGTTTTTTTACTACCTTTGTTCATTTACAATTTATACCTTTAAACACACACGCACGCACACGCACACACACACACTTTACTATTTTCATGGGGTTTTGAGAGAGAGTAAAATTGAATGCAAGTGTTTAATTTTCCATCTTTATCTGGAATTCTTAAGAGGAAGTAGTTCTTCATTTGCATTTAACATTCAAATAGCAAAGATGATATCATGAAGTACAATTAGAAATGACCATTGGAATAAGAAAAATGTCTCACATTGCCTTATATTCCAAGAGCTTATCACCTTAATCCTAAAATGAGGCTTGAAAATTTTTACCAAACTCTCAGAACTCTGAATATTATATATCTAGTCTGATAATCAACTCATATTTTTATTCATAACAAGTATACTTAAGAAGTTAGTCATTGCACTGCAATTACCAAAAGCCCAAAAAACTCTCAAAATAGGCCTTGTCACAAAATTAATCGAGTTGCTTTGTTCCTTAGATTTTCATTAATTTGTGGACATATTTTATGTGACAGTTAACTGTATCCCCTTTGCTCCTCCTTGTTAAAAAAAGAAATATCTATTTAAAACCTAATTAATAAAGTTTTCTGAAATATTTATTTTCAGACTTCTGTTTATTGCCAGTCTTGGGACAGTATTTCAGGTGGGCAAGAGTGGAAGCTACAAAGCCTGGGCCTACGCTTAGAATTCACAAAAAAACACCTCTGCCATGTTCTGATGATTAAAGCCAGTCACTTCTTTCTAGAAGAAGCAAGAAATTCCCCTCACTTGAAATATATACATAACACCTACATTCCTTCCTACCTTTCACCCACCTCTACGTGTAACACCCTCAGTCATTGCACACTGCTTTGCACAGAACAAGCAGAATGTTTGCTTGTTAAACAACCAGCATATAGCAGTACTTCATAACACTGCTGTGGACAGTTGCTTTGGGAGAACATATCTATAAAGAGCAAATAATCACATCTGCAGGAAGTCTGTAGCTAAACCTCAATTGCACAGCATTGTCCTTTCCCATTCCCTTCCTTCCTAGCAAAGAGGAGGTCAGGATTATCACCAAATGAAAACCAAGGGCTGTTCACCTCCAGAGAAAGCAGGAATGTAGATGCACCTAGAGGGGAGCAGGTGAGAACTTCAGATCTGTGTCTGCCCATAACTTAGTAAGCAGGACCTTCTTTGCAGGGGAAGATGGAAGCACCCAGAAAACCCCCTTCACACGCACATGCTCACGGGCAGAACGGTGCTCCCAGCAGTTTCTTTGATGAACGAATTAGAAGGCTTGGAACCAGACAGATGGTTTTTGAATTCCTCCTTGCCATCTGCTGGTTGTGTGACCCTGTGCATATTACATAACCCCTCCAAGGGGACAGGAGAAGGAGATGTGTTTAGAGCCTTGATCCTCCACCACTTCAGCAGTGTGTCCCCTCCTCACCCTAGGTGAGAGCACACCTGGAACAGAAACTGCATTTTCCCTTTAAAATTTCTTTTAAAAATTTCCATTTTTCATAGGCAGTCCTTAAGTGTGGTAAAAATTTCCTAAGTGTGTACGGCGAACTTTCCTTCCTACTTTCCAGCCACCTAGTTCTCCCCAGAGGCAGCCTACATTTCCAGATGTGTACATACTCTTCCATCGTCATTCTGTGTGTGCACAAGCAAATATACACGTCAGGACATTTAAAGGGATTATTTTGTTATTTGTACTTGTTTTCCTCTTTGACACAAATACCTGTGCGACTGTTTGAACCTTGTTTTTTTCCCTGCAATATCTTGGAGATTCTTTTTTATATCTACATGTGAGCACCCTTAATCTTTTTATAGCTTTAGAGTATTTCACTATAGATCTGTACATAATTTGTTTCTTCTACCCCACTGATGAATTATTTAGGTTATTTACAGATTTTTGCTGTGATGACCCATGTCATAATGAACATTCTTATACATCTGTCACTTTGCATATGGGTGAGTATATTTGTAGAAGAAATTTCTAAAAGAGAAACTGCAGGTTTAGAAGATATGTGGTGAGGATATGCACATAATTTTGATAGATTTGGTCAAGTGTTTCTCATAGAATTTGTATTAATTGCTCTCCCATCAGCAATGTGTGTGAAAGAGCTAAGTCTCCAAACCTGTGTGGCCCTGATACCTCAGAGACTGAGCACCGAGTCTTATGTTTGCCAAAACGATTCTGTTTCCATTGTGTGTATGTGTGTGCATGCGTGTGCATGTATGCGTGCAAGAGAAGGAGGGAGAGGGGAGAGAGAGACTGAGATTGATTGATTTCATTTGAAGAAAGTTACTTTGGCTAAGTGGCTAGGAGGGACTTGAGAACCATGATGTGAGTAATCATCACTGTTCCTTTTCATAGCCCACTAATTTGAAGGGTGACAGAGAAGATGAGATTGCTCCACACCCTACAGAAAGATCCTTAGACGGGTAGTTTGTGGAGAGAATGGTTCAAGTGGTAGTTGGAAAGATGGAGTGGGTAGAAAGATTTCTAGGAAGTAGGAGTAGAGGCCAAGGTATAAGGGGATGAGATTTAGTCTTATAACTCCCAAAGTAAGCTAGTGTTCTCCAGAAGGTCAGCTCATTTGAGCCAACTTTCAGGGCTTGTCAGGTCCCAAGCCCTGTACTAGTGCTGGAACACAGTGATGAGCATGGCTGGTCTCTGCTTCAAGAAGCTCATACAGAGAAGGTCAGGTATATAGGCAGATAAGGTCTATGTAATGTCATAGAAGCAACAGCAATGATGACAGCTGACTCTGAGAACTTATTGAATGCCAGACAGTGGGCTCAGCGGTACTCATCATCTCACCTAATTTTACAAAACCCTGTGAGAGATTACAGTATTTTCCCCATTTTCTCAGATGAGGAAGACCCTGAGATATCAGGGGATGAACCCAGCACCACATAGTAAGCAGCAAAGCCAGGGTTTAGACTGAAGGCTGTCTCACCTCAAAGTCTTCAGAGGAAGCAGGAGTGATGTTGAAACTAAAATCCCATGTCCGTCCTCTGCTAAAGGTTTTCTGCTTCCTTCTCTTTTCATAGCACTGCTTTACTTTTCAGGGTTAGGGTAGAGGGTCAGGAAGACCTTTGGTGGTGGCAGTGCCCAAAGCTGAGGCTTGAAGGTTGAGTGGCAGCAAGGAGAGCTGTGCAAGCAGAGCAGCTCTTGGTCTGATCCTAAAGAGAGCCATCCTCCAAGAGTCAGGAAGTTTCTGACCCAGAGAGGCAGGCCAGTGGGGTGGATAAGAGGGCATTCTCTGGAGCCAGATTGCCTGATTTCCAGTCCTACCTCTGCCTCTTATTGGTTGACTTTGGGCACATCACTTAACCTGCCTGATTTGTTACCTGTAGGGCAAGGCCATAAAGTACTTAACCTCCTGAGTTATTGTGAGGATTGAAGGAGTTAACATATCTGGAGTGCTTAGAATAGCGCCTGGCACATGCTCTATATGTTTGGTTTGTTCCCACTATAGAATCTCCAGGCTCTAGATAACATCATAGATGTGAAGAAGGAGCAAACACAGTTTCGAAGCTTGTCTGTACTACTTATTATAGAGAATTATTACATGAGCTCATGACACGTAGTTGTGGTGCTGTAAAAGGAGAAGGAAGCTGGAAACCAGACAGTGGAGGAGGGACATGGGCTTTTAGCCTGGCATTGTCTTGTCAAGCCTGGCTGTGCTTATCAGCTCTCAGTTATGATCTGAAGTCGTGAGTCCAAATGGGCTTTCTCATGTGTTGTCTCTTTCTTTATGACATCTTTATTTGGTATTAAAATGCAATGGTCTGTCTCAAACAAGGTGAAAAGCAGAGGAGGATAAAATAAAAGGAATCATATTCAATGCAACCTTTGGTTTTTCCCTCTTCCTCTTCAATGCCATAAAATGTTTTCAGAAAACCCTAGTGAAACTAAGATAAATGCTGCAGCTTCCTCATTCACCCTCTTAGCATTTATCCCTCATCTATCAAGTCAAATTGCTTTTTTTCTGAGAACAGTATTCTATAACAATTCAAGAGAAGTAAAAGTGAGAGGAAAATACTTCTCTAAGGAATTGGTTCATGTATTTATGTTTTGTCTTCATATTCTCTGGCCTTTCTCCTTTATATGTTATTCCAAACTGACATTCCCATTCTATTTCCAAACCAAACCTCGTACCTAAGCTACCCTTTCCCTAAGCCAGTTTTTTCTCTTCCTGCCATCATTTAAACCGTTCTTGAAAATCTTTCTCCTTGAAGAAAAATGTTTAAAAGCAATTTTCCCAACAGAAACCCCCATGACCCTCACTTACTGCTATTCAAAAACCGGTACCTGTACTGTGTGCCAGCCACTCTCTAGATCCTGAGGCTACGGAAATTATGACGATTCAGCCTTTTGTCCTGAATGAGTCCACATACTTGTGTGGGAGAGAGCCATGTAAACAAAATTCTATTCTGCCCACCTCTGCCCTGCAATCATGTTAATTTCCTTTATGGTTTGTCTTCCCCACTAGCCTGTAAGCCTCTCAAGAACAAAGATAATCAGTACTTTACATAGTGCCCTCAGTAAACATTTGCTGAGTGAATGAATGAAAACAAACAAATGACAGTACAGGACAATCAATAAATTAGTGTGTTTTCAAGATAAGAAAAAGCTTAGAGGAGAGAGTCCTACATTCTTTTTGGGGCAGGAGTGCAGTTAGTAGGGGGACTTAACTGAGGGAGGTGACTACTGAGTTGGGTTTTAAGGATGAGGGCTACTGACATTGCTATGCTTTGCATGGTGTCCAACTTATAGAAAGTACCCGCTAAAAGTTTGCCGAGTTAAACTTTATAATTTATGAAGCAATTACACTTCCTGGGGAGGGAAGACATGCCTATGTCATGCTGGAGTATATGGTCCTGGAAATTCTGTCTGTCTCCTGGAAAACTGCTCAGGAGCATAGGGACATCTGCTGGAAAACCCAGTGTCAGGGTGTGTGTGTGTGTGTGTGTGTGTGTGTGTGTGTGTGTGTGTGTGTGTGTGGTGTGGTGTGGTGTGGTGTGGTGTGGTGTGGTGTGGTGTGGTGTGGTGTGTGTGTGTGTGTGGTGTATCTGAGTCCCAGGAGAAAGTTTGAGGCTGGGTGAGTCTCTGAGTGAGAAAATAATCTTATGTATATGCTTTAGAAAAGGGACCCATCCAGGAAAGAATATGGGAAAGGAGTGGACAGTGGTGATTTCTAGAACTCCCCTCACCTCACCCCTGAGCCAGATCAGAGTTCATCGCCTAACTCCTGTATCCACCAGCCCAGCCAGTTTTAGATAATAAAATTCCTGAAAAATCAGGTGGTTATGACATGGGAGGGGACAGGGTAGAAGAGAAGAAGTAAAAACAAAATGAATTTTAAATTGAATTGGTCTAATGACCTTACTGAGGGAAAAAAGATATGAAGCCTAGACTTGTTGTGAGTTTAGTTGAAGGTTTCTTAATGTTGTTTAGCTCTAGATCTTTTCTGACATAACCATGTTGGTGCTCAGGAGACTGAGAACCAAAACTACTGAGATCGTGAGCCTCCTGCCCTTGGTGTGACCTCTGGGTTTGCTCCTGCTCCGATAGCCTCTCTAGGCCTGATTGAAGACACCTCTATAAGAGTAACACTGAATTGTATCAAAAATTTGATCCCTCACCTCCAATTAACCCTCAACTTGTGTTTTCAATGTGTGTGTGCAGCTTCATCATACACAACAAAGACACTTTCTTCAACAATGCCACAAGAAGTAGAATTGTACATCATATTCTACAAAGAATAAAGTATGAAGAAGGAAAAAACAAAATCGGTAAGTAGTGTGTTAGTATAACAAGCTACATTTGATTTGGAATGGGGGTGTGATTACAGACTTTTCCTTTGGTTTTATTAAGTTTATATCCATCCTAGAAATATTTTATCTCTTATAAGACCTCTAACTTTACCCTTGATGTATTGCACACAAGTGTAAAATCTCAATAGCATCCTCAGATCTCTATTTTAAATAGCATGTTATCTCATTTATCCAAAATCATGGATCCATATTTATGGAATGCCCATTTTGTTCCAGGCACTGGACTACGTGTTGAGGAGATGGGCACAGTTCTTTCCTGGAGTTTATGTTCAAGAAGTTAAAAGTAGACAGTAAATAAATATAATAAGTAACACGAAGAAACTGGAATGGATGATGTTACAGAGAAAGGGTGGGGGTGAATTCAAGCAGAGGTGGAATGGTCAGGGAAAGCTTCTCAGGGAAACTGAAACTCGAACTAAGGAGTGACAAGAGAAGGCCAGTGTGGGGAGAAGGAGGGATAGGTAGAGGGATGAGCTGTCACACATAAGTAAATGCTGAGATGAGCTGTCACACATAAGTAAACGCTCCAAATAATCACCTCCTCCATTAAATAGCCTTCGCGATTTATATTTGGGGCATTTTTTGTGAGAACCTTTGCATATTATATTACTAAATTGTCTGCCTTGTTAAACAGATTATTATATATCAGGAAGATTTGGGTGGTTTTGTTCTTATCTCTGTCCCAGCAAGATCTTTATTATTAGTTTGAATAATGACCTATATCAGTCAAGGTCTAATCAGGAGATAAAAATTCCACATCATTTGAAGAGGGAAACTTTAATATGAAAAATTAACTGTGTTGGAGGATTGGAGTAATGAATGATTGGCTAGTAAAGAATAAGAAACAAACAGAGACTCATGGACATGGACTATAGACTAGTGGTTACTAGTGGGGTGGGGGAAGAGAGAGGAGGTAGACAGGGTAAAGGGGGGTCAAATATAGGGGAGTAGGAGGAGGGTGAAGTGGGTAAAGAGGATCAAATATATGGTAGTTGAAGGATACTGGACTTTGGGTGGTGAACACACAATAGAATATACAGGTGTCAAATGATAATGTACACCTAAAAATTATATGATTGTAATAACCAATGTTACCCCAATAAACTTAATTTAAAAAAAAAGAATAGAGGAATAGCAGATATAGGAGCAGCTATCAGCCTTAGAAAGGCTCCCCCAGACAAAGCTGAGATCCAGACCCTGTTGGAAGGGGTACAGCTGTGGTTCCCTGGGCACCAGAGCAGTTGGCCGGGGGTTTGTGCAAGTAGGACTTTTTGGGAATCTGCCCTCTCAAGTACTAGGGGAAGATGCCTGGAGGGGCTCCAAGGAAGTTGTTCATTGCACCAACAGTGCTACTCTCTGAGGGGTTACCAACCCTTGGGGAGGTGCCATGCACTGCTTGCCATCATGCACCGCAGGAGCTAGGTGCCTAGAAGCCGTGTGTTTGCAGAAGCCTGCTGAGAGTAGCATACTGGTACCAAAAAGACAAACTCCTTCCTCCTCCAGTGTCCCTCTAGTGCATTCTCCTGACAAAACCTAACATTGTACCATCTTGCAAAGGAGAAATGTTTACAAAGTTCAGCTCCATTATTGCAAAGCAGGTGATAAAAGTACATTTGGAGCAAAGGGGCAATAAATCAATCAGTGGCATATAGCCTAAACAACCTGCTCTTCAGGCTTTCAGGTGTGGTGGAGACAAGTGAGGCATCACATATTTAGTCCCTGGCATCAGGAGCCTGAATGATCTCAGTGGTCTGGAAATCTCAGCTCAATCCAATAAGATAACATTTATTAGTTTGTAAATGTAAAGTCTTACACTCAAATTCACCAAAGCAACTGCCCTGGTGCAGTGCAGGAGAGATGTTGCTCAACATCAGGAGAAAAGTTTAGTTGAATGCAAGCTCTGTATGAGTCACTACCATGGTGAAGCTGCCAGAAACTGTTCTGATCCCAAGATGCATAGATTAAAGTATAAAAAGGAGAAACAGATAGCGACCTAGTCCAAAGCTAAATATACCTGGAATGATATGTTCATTGAGAGTCAAAGTAAGTGAATATGGTAAAACTGAACTTCATTTAGGTCTGTTTTAACTTCCGTAGGATTGTGGGTTAGCACACCCTACTATTCTCTGCAGCAGTCATCCATCCTGGAGACATAGTCTCTCTATAAAGTCCTCCATGACCATTCTAGCTTGAAGGAATTCGTCCCTCCTCTGAATTCATATGCAAATATTTTTGTAGTGTTTATTTGATAATTAATCATTTATATTCTTTTCAGTGACATTATGAAAATTATACCACCTAACGAGAACCACCATTAACATTTATTTTGGCATACTAAATAATTTAAATATTATGTTATTACTTTTTAAAATATTTATCCCCTATTTGGTCCATGTGATTTTTTCAAACAAACCTAGAATATACTACACTTACTTTTTATTATGCTTTTCTTCAGTTCACAATGTATCATGAACATACTAGAAAACAAGAGAGTAGAAGCAAAATTATTATGGCAGTAGTTATTCTGGATTATTTCATAAAATGCAAATAATTTTCAAAAACAACGCCTTGGCTAATATTGGTATTATAGTTTGCAGCACATCTTATAAGTTACTATAACACATTAGTGTATTGAGAATTTTCAAATGATAATAAGCTCCTTAATTGTAAATAAGTTGCCTTTTTTGTCTTTGTATCATCATTGCCCAGCACAGTATTGGGCACATAGTAGGAGCGCTTGTTGAACTGAATTGAAAACCTTTTAAACATGATCAGTGTCTAACCATAGCTTTCTTACACAGTCAAGAACTGTATATAATGAGGACATACAGCTGTTATTGTTCTTACCTTTTTATCTCAAAATGTGGACTATTTTTACAAGTAGTCAAGATGGAGACAAAGAAAGGGCAGAGACAGTGATTTTTAAATGTGCTGAAAGAACACAGGAAGTGCATATTATGTTACTGTAAGAATGAAAATTTTACTAGTTCTCCAATTTGATAAAAGAATTCTATTTAAGAACCCCAATGGTTTAAAAATTGGTAATGATGAACTGGAAAAGTATCCAATTAGAAATAACAATTACAGAGTAAACTATTAATTCAGAATCAGGCATTATGCTGAAAAACAGGGAGTTAAACTACAAATGCTCTGTTGACATCTCTGGTGTCATAAAAAAAAGAACATGTTAGAAGAAAATTTATTGATAGAATTAATGTTTATTCAATATTACTTTCTGCCTGAAACTTTTTCTGAAAGTAGGATCTTGCATGAGCCAACATTGATTAGAGATAACACAAAAATACCGATTTGTAAACATGATTGATGAGTATTTCAATGGAGTGTAAATTACCACCATCTATGTAAGTTTTTCAACTTCGCTCTGAATTTTTTACAATTGTGAAAGTCAAAGCTACTGAAATCTGTTTTCAAAATAGAGCAATTAATAGATCAAGTAAGATTCATTTAACAACATAAATGCATAAAATAAATCTTGAAATTGATTTGTCTTTTTATAATTGGTGCTTAGACAGGGAAGTTAGTAAACCAATAGACTTCAAATATTAAGTACTTTCTCCCTTTGCAGGACTTTGGTAAATTATTAAAACTTGCAAAGGTCATCATGAGAATCTCTTATTAGATCCCTGGGAATTGTATTTTTTTACTCTCTGGAGTATTTGAAAGCTATTGATAAAATATGTGGATTTCTCAGTAGAGAATACAAGAAATCAAAGCTTTCTGTATAATTATTCATTACACAAGTATTTATTGAGGGCCTCCGGTGTGCTAGACAAAATACAAAGCCCTATGGATATTATTATTTCAGATGCTTTTCTTAGACATTTAGTATTAATGTCAATCATCTTAAAACACATTACTGTATTACTATGATTCTAATTACTTAAACACTGATTATACTTGAATCAGTGCCTGTTCCATTTTCCAGTTAAGCTAAGTCTCTGGACTCTGGATCTAAGCATAGAGAGCATTACTTTATAAACCACTTGAGAGATATTCTTCTAGTCATCCTCTTCGAGGTATATTTCAGGAAGCAGCATAATACTTTTAAAATATTTTTTTATTTTTCACTTACAGTTGACATACAATATTATATTAGTTTCAGGTATACAGTGTAATTATTAAAAGTGATTACTTCAATAAATCTAGTACCCATCTGACACCATATAGTTATTACAATATTATTGACTGTATTCCCTATGTCGTACTTTACATCCATGTGACTGTTTTGTAACTACCAATTTGTACCTCTTACTCTCTTCCCACTCTTCACTCACTCCACTAACCCCCTGCTCAAGTAGCGTAATTCTAGGTGAAAGAAACTTTAAAGATCAACACATTAAACGTCCACTTCTTGCCAAGATAGAGTAAGAGGCACAAGATTTACTCTCCTACCTGAAGCAATCAAAAAAGGAAAAACAAAAAAGTACATGACATAACCTGATTAGTCCTATATAGCCCCCCAAAATGAATTAATTTTTACTTTAAAAATCTCACAAAAATAATTTCAGGCCCAGGTTACTTCACCAGTGAATTCTACCAGAAATTCAGGAAAGAAATAATACCAATTCTACAAGTTCTTAACAAAATTGAGGAGTAGGGAATACTTTCCATTTTATTCTATTAGGGTAGTATTACCCAGGTACTAAAACCAGGCAAAGACAATACTAGAAAAAGAAAATTATATAATCAATATTCTTTTGAATATCGATGCAAATATTATAAACAAAGTTTAGCAAATAAAACCCAACAATATATAAAAAGAATAATACATCATGAATAAGTAGGGTTATCCAGGACTGCACGTTCCAGTACGTTCCAGTCCCTGTGCCAAGTACTATACCAGGTGTACTTCATTGTTTTCTGTTTGAAACCTGATTTCTCAGCCCTTGATTCCAATGTCGTAGCAGATAGCAAAAAACTTTCGAAACTGTCGATGTCCCCAAGAGGGTTTAAATCACTTTTCAAAACCTAGATTGTTTTCTCCAAAAAGTATCACCCTTATGTTAGCCTTGAACATTGTGAGAGCTGAAACTCTGTTTACTCCAATTGGACTTTGTCGTTTTAGGTCTGAATCGTTTGCTTACCAATGGCTCCTATGAAGCTGCTTTTCCTCTACATGAGGTATTGTCCTGCCATTTCTTCTTCTCTGTCAATTTCTTATTCTTAAATCAGCTTCTGGGTATAGTCATTAATTGAGCTTGTTGATATGACATTTGTTCAGAATGAATTTAATTTGTTCAGTAGACGATTAGTGCTAGCCTACTCACAGGGTGATGTCTCTCCCCCAGCATAGATATATTTCTGTGTGTCTTTTTATGTAATTGCAAGAATACTTGAATCAGGAGTCACTCAGTATCAATTCAGAGGAATAGCTGAGGGACTCCAAGTTGTAAAATTAGAGAGGCATTGAAAATTTTCATGAGGTAAAAGACCCAGGGGGGAAAAGTTTCTGAAATGTATAGTCTCTATAACAAAGAAATACATAGCTATTCTTTAAAGAGGGGGAGGAAGCCTTCCATTAAAAGTCTCTGGCAACCAAAGGTGATAAATGAAAATTAATAGTATCATATCATTGCTCATTTAGGATATGTAAATTTTGACTTTTTAAAAAATTTATCTTTTTCTTTTTCTTATTTACTGGGTGCTCTTTGTCATATATTAGGACTTTTGTACGTGTAACTGTGATTACCCTTACCCCTGTTTCCCCATTAGATATCCATTTATTTTGCCCTGAATTATTTTCACATGTGGGTTTTTCAGGGACAGAATTCTCACTATTGGTCAGAGATTATTATCTTGTTCATAGTATCGAGCACCTACTCTATACTGGCCACTGTGTGACATAGAGAATAAAAACATAAATATCATGGTCCATGCCCTCTAGTACCTCACAACTAGCCAGGGAAACTACCATTAGAGTGATTTTCAGAACAGTCTTCTATTAGAAACAACGTTAACAGTTTGCCAATAAACTTTGGGGGACAATTCCAACTGTCCCCAAATGGCAAATCTTTTCTTTTGGCTTATTAAAGCATTTCTTCCCTCGATGTCAAACATCATGAGGATGTAAAAAAAAATGGCAAATTTTTAAAAACTTATTCATAAAGAAAACTAGAAGCTTTGGTCTAAGACCCTATTTACAATCCACCAGGAAATATTTTTGGAATGATTCTTCAGTGTCACAGAAGCAAACATTTTGACGCAAAGGTTTTCTAGAGGCACACTCAGGCGTTTCTGAACTCTAAAGACAGAGTTCTCTCCAAAACATCATGTAGCTTCCTGTAGTTGTCAATTGGCATTGGCCAAAAAAGAGTTTGAATGGGTATTGTGCCCTCCCACTGTCCTGCCCTCACTCATGGTAAGGGCGGTCTCTGACCAATGGTCATGGGCAGAAGTATCTGTGTAGGCAAGTGGGTGGCAGGCATGAGGGTGTCTGAGGAGATGCAGCTATTAAACCACACAGAGTAACTCAAGAGAATGTCTATATTAGCAACAGCTGCAATAACATAATTGCTCTTTTGGACTTTTTACTCCCTTTAACTTGATTATATTATTTAACCTCATAACAGCTTTCAGAGGCAGGAAGGGCAGATTTTGTTGCCCTTGTTTTATTGAAACTATTCAAACTATTCAAAATGTTAATCATTCCAAGAAAGGTGGGCCCACCTCTAGTCACACAGTGAGTCAGTGGTTGAGCTGAGAGTAGAACCTGAGTTTCTTGTCTCTTGCCCCTGTCACTATCCACTAAAGGTTAAGGTCAACAATTACTTCACCTGCAGAAAGTACCCTTTTTGTTTGTGAAACTGGCATTGCCATTAACCAAACTCAGAAAACTCCCCACCTCTCTGGCTCTTGGTTTCCCATTTGTTCAGTGAGGAAGTAGAATTAGTTTTGAATTATTCTCAATTCATGGTGACTTCCAAGGTTTTCTTATAGATAAGGCCATGTGACAAGGTTCCAGCTATGGCTGTTTACCAACTACCCTGTCTTGTCACAAGTAGGAAAGAGAACTAGTAAGTCTTGGGCCTGGCCTCTGGGCGAGACACTTTATTCATTCAAACCACAGACGAAACATAATAAGGCAGCTATTATTAGTTTCATTATAAACTAGAAGTCCAAGTCTCAGAGAGTTTCAGGCCTTCTTACTAAAAAGTAGCAGAACTGAATTTGAACTCAGTTTAAACCTACCTAATCCTAGCAAACACATGCTCTTTACTATGTAGTATCATCAGTAAGATAAAGTCCAGAATAACTAATCAAACTTTCCCTTCAGTAGTATGGACCCACTTTTTCTCATATCACGTCTCTTGCTACTCCTGCCGTAAGAGACTAGTGCTAGCTTTCTTTCTGGCATTTGTGCGTATTACCTCACCAGCAGTGGCGTTTTCATCCCAGGGGAGTTACAGAAGTAAAAACTCCATTAGGACCCATGGAGCGGAAAACCACCGACATCTGCTCTATGAGTGCTGGGCCTCCTGGGGCGTGTGGTATAAATACCAGCCTTTGGATCTTGTAAGGTGAGTTTTTAATCCGCTGCACATATAAAGCTGAAACAAAATGATCAGAGCAGACTGTCCACTGGGAGAAGAAAAAACAGTCTGAGGTACACAGCTCTCGCTTAAATCTGGCTTCCTCTCACGAAGGCAGCTCGTCAGAGGACATAGGTTATTCATGGTAAACCAGACCGCCTTCTGATGAAGATGGCGTTTCTTCCAAAAAGGCCTTAGGAAGGGATTCATGAGATCAGCCAGGTCTCCCACAGGACACCATAGGTAGCAGGTCACCCATGTAACTGCTATTGACAAATTATCAGTAACAATTTTATAGAGGTGATACTGCCTACATATATTAGTGACAAATGGAATATTAGTTACTATTATGTAACTAGGAAATATGAGGTGCTGTCATTCTAATAAATCTCAGGCTTATTTAAATTTTTATTTTAAATGAACAACCTTTAAAGATTATTTTAATTCTGCAGTTCAAAAAAGTATATCAACTTCTTTAACCTATGATAATTGCACAGTGAAAATATATGTTTTTTTTTTTTAACTGTATAGGCCCAACTTTCTGCCATGGCAGCATTATGCTCTAACATCTCATTATTTATTTAGAGACTGGTTTTATTAAGACTAGGTAGCAACAACCCACACTTTATGGATTTCTTATTAAAAAGAAACTCATGTCTCATTTCCTAGACTAGCTGTATAGGTTTTACTGTTACAGGGGCCCTCAAAAAATGAGTCCAGAGGAAAATGAAGTAATAAGACAACTCGCTTTATGTTTCATCTCCCTGGGTAGTCGTTCTTCCTGCCAGAGTCCTTGTTGCCAAATGTTGACCCCTGTTGATCTCAGGACATTGATGAATCATGTCATTTTTTTGTGATGGTAACAAATGATGCAGATGATTTGGGGGTGAGTGGAAAACATTTTCTGAGATGAGATCATTTTCCTTTGACCAATCTCAATATGTGATAGAACAGTGGGGGAAAAATAAATAAATTCTCTTCCCAGCCATAGTCCCGTATTACAGGATTACATTGATTAAAAGTTACAGAAAATTGCTGCAGGCAAAACATCTCTGCCCATGCCAGTGTTTTGATTAAGACTTTGCAGTATGTCCGTGAGTGTTAATTAACTGCCCATTGTGTTTCTAGTACGATGCTAAGTACTGTTGGCAAAGACACGCAGAAGCCACAGTCTCTGGCTTGAAGAAACTCAGTGTCCCTGAGGAAAACAGGCCCTTGAATACTTGAGACACCTGTAAAACAATCCAAGACTAAGCACAGATAGGTGAAATGTCTGATGAACGTGATAAATTTTACAACAATTCAGAAAAACCAGGATGAATGTGGGCCAGTGCTTCTGTGCAAGGCTCTGTAGAGCTGAGCCCTGGAAGAGCAGTGGGATTGGTACTGGCCAAAGTGAGTTAGATTTGAGTGGGAGAAAGTTCTGGAGCATCCAAGGAATCTCATCTCTGAAATAGCTCTTATCCTATAGATTTTGCTTCCTCCATATCTCTTGAATCTGGGCACACCCAGCATCTCCTTCACCATATTCCTTCTGTCCCCTATAACCTAGACTATGGCTCTTGTTTCCTACTTGGTCTCCCTTTTCCCTGATCCCTTCTAGTCCATTCTACTCCCTGCGGACAGAGGGATCTTTTTGGAATGCAAATATGATCATGTCCCTTGATTGTTAAAACTCTCATGATTTCCCATTTTTCTCAGGACAAAGATCAGTGCATTTTTCATGGTCTGCAAGACGCACTGAGGCCCAGTCCCCACCTACCTCACCAGCCCACCTCTTGTTCTCAGTGTTCCAGTCACACTGCCCTTATTTCACCTGGTCCCTGCTACCACAGGGCCTTTGTATGTACCTGTTTCCTCTGCTGGAAATACTCTATCTTGTCCCTCACCTCACCTACTTAACTTTCACTCATCAGCACAGTCACCTACTCAGAGAAGTCTTCCTTGACTATAGTGGTCAAATGGCCTTGTTATAGGTGTTTATAGAATTGTGTTTCTCTCCTCTGTAGCTCTTTTCCCAGTTTTATTATTACAAACTTATCTATTTAATTGATCTATGTAAGTCTCTTCTATCACCCTGCAAGCTCCATAAGAGCAAGGACCAAGCTTATTTTGCTCACCATGTATTCTCAGCACCTAGCACAATATGTCATGTGAATATGTGTGTATAGAATATATGCAGGAAAAGTCTTCTTGGAGTATAAAGTTTCTGTTGGGACACTGTGGAAGATGGAATAAATAAATAATCCCACACTCTTAGGAACTGTTGGGCATTTTAAGAAGAAAGGAGCAGTCAGTATTTGGAAACAGATGGTTAACAACATCTGTTTAAAATGAGAATGAAAAAGAATTAGAATATTCTTATGTTGAGCTAAGAAATAATTAATTTTTATGTAATGAAATATTGCAGTTGACAGGCACAGAAAGCACAATTTGGTTTGTATTCTAGCACAAGTCAAATCACATTGTTAATGATATTTAAGAAATAAAAGAAAACCCAAGGAATTCTCTGGACACTTCCAAACTCCACAGACCACAGGGATCTTGGCAGGCTGCTTAGCCTCAGAAAAATATTTATAGAGGTAGATATTGAAGCCTGTGAAAAGTCATTGCTTAAAAGGGAAAACTGCTCTCAGCATTGATTTGTGTTGAATCTCAGTAATTAGAGTTTCTCTTTCCAATATTTTGTGATCCTAACATTGTAAATGTCTTGTAAAGCTAAAAAATACTGAAAAGGATATTTAAAGTTTTTCATAATAATTTGGTTTCCTATTTTTAAAAACATTATGATAATGCCTACATTACAAACAAGCACACACTCAGAAATGGCAAAAATGAGGCTATATGGTGACACCAACTATTCAGGTTCCCCTGGTTCTGTGTTAATAACAGTGTCACAGCTTTCAGATGGGCTTGGATTTATTCTGTATTCTGAGAACAAGCTTGGGCATAACCATGTTCTTTTATAAAAAGGATTTATTCTATTTCTGATATAGAGTAGTAGGAGAAGAAACTTAAGCCCAAAACCTAGATTTGATCCAAAGTTCCGTTCTCTCCACTTACCTTTGTCAGCAAGGCTACTACAAAGTAAAAAAAAAAAAAAACTGAGCTAAGTGTTATAATGCTGACCTCTAAATACTTCACTGTCATTTTTAAGGCTGTTGTGTCTTAAACAGGCGGTACTTTGGAGAGAAGATTGGGTTGTATTTTGCCTGGTTGGGCTGGTACACCGGCATGCTCTTCCCAGCCGCCTTCATTGGATTATTTGTCTTTTTGTATGGAGTCATGACTCTGGATCACTGCCAAGTCAGGTACGGGGATCTCCAAGCACGCCTGCCTTCGCCTATATTTAAAGGTGGCTGATTGTGATTTGGGGGTGTTCCCAGACTGTGGGCCCATTGAGCTTTTCCTTCTAACTTCCCAGTCTCTTCTGAAAAAATTCAAAAGTTTCAGTTCACTAGGTTTCTTTATCCATTGACCTTGCTACTGTGGTCTTCAGCTACCAAGGAAGCAAAGTTTGCCTTTGTGGACACATAAACCACGATAGGTCCAAAGAACAAATCCCTTTCATTCACTGGTTTAAAGTTACTCTTTCTGATTTTTTTTCACCATTTTTCGTTCTGCTAATACTGCAGAATAGTGAGTTCGCAATCATTTTGTGTGAATTCTGCATTTTTACAAGGACCCTTTAAACCTAAGCCAGAGAGATATCTCACCGACTTTCTGAGGTCTTGAGAATGATTCAATGTTAATGATTGTTATCTTGGCTTTAGAGAGTTTAAGGTATTCATGGAGATCTTATTGCAAGGCTAGACAGTGCTCTTAAATAATGTGCCTTTTAGAAGTGATTGCAAAAATAAAAGTGACTGATGCAGGTTTTCTAGCCTATCAAAGTATTTTACTTTCTGGTGAAATTGTTAATGAGGTATAACTTTCTCCCAGAACTAATCCCTAGTATTTTTATTTATTCCTCCATTGTCAGTTGTAACTTACCATGCATACAGAAATCGAGGCAGGCACTTTTAGGTATCTCATTGTTCTCATAATTCAGTATGACATTGATTCAAACCCGTGCAGTGTTGTGAATGCCTTTGGTATAATTTGGGGCATAAGAACCAATGTTTTGCTTCATATATTCTTCTGAATTTAACTTATTAATATGTATAGTTCAAGAAGCTACCTCATAAATAAGTAGGTTATCAAATTATTAAATTATTCAGGAACTTGTTTATAGTAATAGCAAATAAGGCTAAGAAGCTTTAAAGGACAAAAATGAAATCTACTGGATCTTATTTACTGGTTGAATATTCTGTTGAAATTTGGGGAGGAAAATGTTCTTATGTCATCAAAAAGCAGTCCTTTTTCTGTTCTCTTTTCCAGTAAAGAAGTCTGCCAAGCTACAGATATCATCATGTGTCCTGTTTGCGATAAATACTGTCCTTTCATGAGGCTGTCAGATAGCTGTGTTTATGCCAAGGTAATTTCAAATATTTAATATTTTAGGTGGGTTAAATTTTACATACACTTTTCTGAGGAAGAAAGGCTAACTATGTTCTCTCTGGCATCTCCGGTTTTTGATTCTCAAGTTTATGTAATAATAGGAGAGACTAACCTCAGTCATTCAGGATTCTAATTACAATATCTTTTTTTTTTTTTACCATATATGTATTTTAAATATATTGGATCTAATTATCACAAGAAGCTGCAGCATGCAGGGTGCAAAAAGCACAGTCGTTGGAGTCAGAGAGAAGCTTCAGTCTTGACTCTGCTCTTTACTGCTTGTCAGTCCAGGACCAATTCATATAACCTCCCTGAGCCTCAATTTTCTCATTGCTAAAATGGAGAACATGATACTTGTTTCATATGATTGTTATAAGAAATGAGATAAGGTGTATACTGAGCCAAGTGTTTGGCAAACAGTAAGGTCTCAGTAAATGAGAGACACGATCTTTTTTCCTCCTCCTCATCAATATTGTCAAAAAGACTTAAATTCAGAGCTAGTTTAGCTACTTGCCTCTTTGACTCTGTGCAGGCACAGCCTCTTTGAGGCTGAACTTTCTCATCTCTAAAACGTAGGCTGTGATACCTGCCCCCTCTGCCCCAGGGCACATCGTGAGGACCAAAAATCTAGTATATGTGAAAGTGCTTTGAAAAAACAAACTCGTAGGACCATCATGTCTATGATATGTTATTGTGTGCCCCTTTCTCACGTGATGCCTTTATTAAGACTTTAGACATGTTCATCAAATTCTTATGGTTTTTTTACTTAGTGGCAGTGTCACTATTGCAAAGCAACAGCTGGAGTATGGCCTGATGAAGACTTTTCCAAGACCCAGTGCCTATCAGCTTGCCCAGATTCCAGATCTGAAAGGGGTTGGTGGATTTTACTGAACCTCCCTGACCATTGCAGCTTGGATATATCTAATTATACTCTCAGCATTGCAGAGTTTTTTTCATTTCAAATGAGAGAACGTTTGATAGGCAGCCCAGGAGCCTGCCAATCTGTGATGCCTTTAGCACTGCAGGTGGCCAGTCTACGTGGGTGTAGCCTAAACCACAGCAAGCCAGCTGTGATTATAAGAAGATTTGAGCTCTTAGAATGTGCTGCAAGGAAACAACAACAACAACAACAAAAATACTCTCTCTACCTTTGGAGAACATACAAATAGACCTGAGTAAATGAGGACAAATTTAATAGAGCGAGCTAGGAAAATACAGATTTGGTGAGGATCGAAAGAGTTTTCTCAGTAATACAATTTTTGATTAGAGATCATGAGTTAAGCCTGAAAGATGTGGGTACAAAAATCCTGCTTTTTGGGAATCTCATAAGCCCAGTTTGTTGTTGTTGTTGTTTGGGGGGTATTTGTTTATTTTTTTACATGCAAATACGTGCTTTGAGTGAAGTTCTCTCTTTAGAAGATCCAAGATAATTCCTTAAAACAATCATCCTAGGTAGTTCAGAGTGTTCAGATTTTATAGGGTCTTCTCTGGGCGGTTATCCTACTGAATATAAGACCTAGCACAACAGTAATTATAATCATAGCTTGGCTATAGCTAGGCAAACTACATTTACTATTTTTAATTCTAACAGCAACTTCAAGCTAGATGTCATTCCCATTTTACTCAGAGATGTAAACATTATCACTCATCCATGGTCACACAGCCATAAATATCTGGGCCTCAGTTTACCTGGCTTCAGAACATGTCATTGTGCCATACTGTATCACACGATGTTCAGATTATGGATTTTATGATTGGTCTCACCTAGAAACTTAGTAAAATGAAGGCTAAAAGGCCTTACAGTTACAAAACTGAAGTTGTGAGGTTTCATTTTAAAAATTGACTTAGACTTGCCAGATTGATTTCATGGGACTGAGGATATATAGGAATCAAATCGGAGCCCAGATACAATTTAATCAACGCCTGTTCAGCTGATCAGGCATGTTTTTATCCCTGACCCTCAGACACCAACTCTAACTGACTTAAGCAAAAAGAGACTTACTGGCTCATTTTTCTGGAAAAGACACTGGAGTAGCTCATACTTTCTAAGCACCAGGGCTTCATGGTCTAGAACTGTTCCTCCAGGCCCCAGGTGTCTCTGTAGCCACCTGTCTACATGATCATTCTGCAGACAAATTCTCTTCACATAATGGGCAAGGTGACTGCTGGCTGCCATAGTGCCCAGCTTACATATTCCTTCCTTTAGCTACTTAAGCAGATTTTAATGCATATTTTAAATTCTTAGTCTGCTGTTACCAAATGTGTCTTTCAGAAGGTATATGCTGCCTCATTTTGAATTTGGGGGAAACAGCTGCCTTTCCCAGATAGTCTGTTGTTTTGGCCTGTATATGCTTATACCCTAGCAGTAGCAACCACTTTGCGTGAGGGTCAGAGCTAGGTTCCAGGCTGTCAGTCCAGGTGAGTTTATAGGGAGGAAATGATAAATGTCCCAGGCACCACTGTGTGCTGTCACTCTTCCAGAGTGGGGGTCTCCAACCCCTGGGCCACAGGCTGATACCTGTCTGGAACCAGTCTGTGAGGGAAGCTTCATCTGTATCTGCAGCTGCTCCCCAGCACTAGCATCACTGCCTCAGCTCCACCTCAGATCATCAGGCATTAGATTCTCATAGGAGCACTGGTCACTGGTGCCAGAAAGTTTAGGCACCTCTGTTCCAGAAGACTTTTCTAGTGGGAGTTGTATTTTTAAGCCTGCTCAGACAAAGGAGAATTGGGAGGAGGCACTCTCCCTTGGTTATAATCCACCAGCCTTGGGGTTTAAGAGGAAATGCACTGAGAAGTGAATGAATGCCCGAGGGCAGCTGGCCAGGCAGCACCTACTTTCATTATCTCTTCAACGAAGCAGGACTCTCAGCATCCTATTACCCCAAGAATGCCAGCACTTGTGGTTTGGCCTATTGCAGCTGATTTCTGAAAGAGGGGAAATTAATGTCCAATGACTCCTGAGGGAGAGGTTTAAGTAGAATTTATGTATTTCTCTAACCTTTGCTCTCATTCTGCTTGGGAACTGCTACTTAACCCTCCTCCATACCCACTATCTTTCTCCTTTCCTCTCTCCACCGCCCCTCCCCCCACTCACCAATTCAAGATGATCTTCCATCTGCCCTGGGGTTCCCTTGTCTTTGTTTGTTTTTGTGTTTTGTTAGTTTCTGAAATTTGTTATCTTGCTTCTGCAGGGTTGGTTTGGGTAGAGGGAGCCGTCAGCCTATGCTAATTTACCATCTTAGCAGGAACCAGAAGTCCCTGTTAACTCACCCCTCCTGATTCACATATTCCCAAATTAATAACTGCAACAGAAGAATGTCTCTCTCTAAATACCAGTCCCATAAAAGAACTCTGATTCTATTTGAGCCATGTGCCCCCTAGTGACCTGCATGAGAGAGATTTGTTACCTAGAGAAGGGAGAAGAAAGGAAAGATGATCTGATCAGCCAAAAATCATGACAACCACAATCCATTCCAGAATCTACTCTAGTGGTTCAGGCCACAGCTTCTTCTTCATCTTTTTTTTTTTTTTTTTTTTTTTTT